>JAJLYH010000005.1:0-161450 GCA_030571675.1 Arxiozyma telluris | reverse complement strand
GATTCTTACCTGGAATTTTCAACAAACCCTATTTTCTATCACCCAAACCATAACAATTTATTGACAAACATCGTAAAACCCTAATTATCATTTCTTAAACCCTAACAACTTTTTATTTTAACCCTAATATTTCAGTTAGTTCACAACAGAAAAGCAATCAGAAAAGCGGATTTAGCTCAGTTGGGAGAGCGCCAGACTGAAGATTAAAACTTTGGTCGCTGTTATCTGGAGGTCCTGTGTTCGATCCACAGAATTCGCATATCTTTTTATAACGCCATGTGATAACTCTGTTCTATTTTTAGATAAAAAAAATAATACACAAATATTAATAACTAGAATAAATAGTAATATACACAGAAATATATATTCTTATTCTTCTTGTATTTCTTGCTCGTCTGTCTATAACGTTGTCTAGTCCTTATTACAGTAGCCTCTCAAGATACCATTATATCTCGCAAGTTCATACGCCACAAATAAGCTCTCCTTGGGCAACAACACGTTGCAAAAAATTATACAAAAGAATTGGAAAAAATACATCAGAGTCATACATACTTGGTGTTATGGAATATTGCATGCGTTCTCTAAGATCACACAATAAAAAGTGCAAATATATTCAATGCTCGATAACCCACACAATTATGAGAGCCTGCTTACAGTGTATTATAGGGAGAGGCATTAATGGTTGATAACTTAGATATAAAAAATGTAGATTCATTCCATATTTCTTGATATAATATTGAGTATAGCTAGCCAACCAAACAGGACCAACTAATATAACTATTCAATCTAAGTAGTACATATATTATACCCCTAATTTTTCGTCGTTTGTTTGTTTGTTGATTCTTTTCTGTATATATACAATCTTACTTTGACAAATTTTTACTCGGGGTCAAAAGGTTCTTTCTGTAAAACGTTTTAAAAGGGGTATTTATACAAAGAATGAGGAGTATTAATATCGAAATCTGAGATTTTGGTTTTATAACGTACCCATATTTAGCAAAGTACTATAAAGATGTGAATGATTATGGTAATTTAATTGCCATAGATGTACAAGGATCACCAAAGACTATATATTACTGTTCTTTTTTATTAAATAAAAAGATAATCACGGTAAGCAAATAAAACACTTGTTGGTATAAAAAAACGTTGTAAAAACAGATAATGGATGGTTCTGACAATTTAAGGATGCCATACTACTAGTACACAGTCTATCTATCCTATAGAAACTTATGTTACAATACACAATCTACAGATATCCTTTGTTGAACTTGAAGCAAATATATATCAAAATGCACGTAACGCTGTTGACAGATAACCATTTATATTAGAATGCTTAAGGTCATTACCATTGGCTTTATTCATAGTTTACACCTCTAAATAACATTAACCGTAAATATATAGCATTTTATCATGATTTCTTAAATTCAGATGGCTTCAATTCATATATTGATGGTTTTTATATGGGAATAAGATGTATCCAGTTCCCTCTCTTAATTAAAAAAAAAGTTATTACATGCTATATCATCTTTCCACCAAAAATACGACTTTGGAAAGTTTTTTGTTACTTTTGAAACAGAAACGTGGCCTCACTGCTTATCAAGATGCTAGAACCTTCACTAGAAACTTTCACAGAGTCAAAATATCATCGACATGTTGTGCCCATATAATTTTTGGTCTTCTTTTATTGGTGTATTATTACTTCAACTTAAAATTTTTTATACTTCATTACTTGCAAACGTCCAAAATGATCTTTCTTTTTTTGCAAACATGAGAAAAGTAAAAAAAATTATTACTATTATAAAACGATGAGATGAGATGTGATGAGATGAGATGAAATGAAGCTTGCGGAGTATTACAGCTTCAAATATTACAGTTTTAATATCTTCTTACCAGTATTATATTGTTTATTTTTAAACAACTATTAACACATACAACATTCTAACAACAAAGTGCAACATATAAAAAAATGGCTAAGAAGGCAATCGATTCTCGTATTCCTTCTTTGATTAGAAATGGTGTTCAAACAAAACAAAGATCATTGTTTGTTATTGTTGGTGATAAAGCTCGTAACCAACTACCAAACTTACATTATTTAATGATGAGTGCTGATTTAAAAATGAATAAATCTGTTCTTTGGGCATATAAGAAAAAACTTTTAGGTTTCACATCTCACAGAAAGAAAAGAGAAAAGAAAATCAAGAATGAAATTAAAAGAGGTACTAGAGAAGCAAATGAACGTGATCCATTTGAAAGTTTTATTTCAAACCAAAATATTAGATATGTTTATTATAAAGAAACCGAGAAGATTCTAGGTAATACATACGGTATGTGTATTCTACAAGATTTTGAAGCTTTGACTCCAAATTTATTGGCAAGAACAATTGAAACAGTTGAAGGTGGTGGTATCATTGTTATCCTTTTAAAAACAATGTCATCCTTAAAACAATTATACACCATGACAATGGATATTCATTCTCGTTATCGTACAGAAGCTCATGGTGATGTTGTTGCCAGATTTAATGAAAGATTTATTTTATCTTTGGGTGGGAACAGTAATTGTTTGGTTGTTGATGATGAGTTAAACGTCTTACCTATTTCTGGTGCAAAAAATGTCAAAGCTCTACCTCCAAAGGATTCTGATGAATTAACTCCAAAGCAACAAGAATTAAAGGATTTGAAAGAATCTTTAGAAGATGTTCAACCAGCAGGTTCGCTAGTTTCATTGTCCAAGACTGTGAATCAAGCTCATGCCATTTTGACTTTTATTGATGCTATCTCTGAAAAAACATTAAATTCCACTGTAGCCTTAACCGCAGGTAGAGGTAGAGGTAAATCAGCAGCCTTAGGTATTTCTATAGCAGCTGCTGTAGCTCATGGATATTCTAATATTTTTGTTACATCACCATCGCCAGAAAACTTAAAAACCTTATTCGAATTTATCTTTAAAGGTTTTGATGCTCTTGGATACCAAGAACATATTGATTATGATATCATTCAATCTACTAACCCTGATTTCAATGGTGCTATTGTCAGAGTCGACATTAAGCGTGGTCACAGACAAACAGTCCAATATATCATTCCACAAGATAATCATGTTCTTGGTCAGGCTGAATTAGTTGTTATTGACGAAGCGGCTGCCATTCCATTACCTATTGTTAAGGGTTTACTTGGCCCATATTTAGTTTTCATGGCCTCTACTATTAATGGTTATGAAGGTACAGGTAGATCTTTATCTTTGAAGTTAATTAAGCAGCTACGCAACCAATCTAAAGGTACTGGCCGTGAAGATTCCCAAACTATAATTACATCAAGAGACAAAAAACCAAACACTATTTCCTACTCTAGTATAGGAACTCGTCAATTGCGTGAAATATCTTTAGAAGAACCAATCAGATATGCGGATGGTGACCCTATTGAAAAATGGTTAAACAAACTGTTATGTCTAGACGTAACTTTAATAAAAAACCCAAGATTTGCTGCTAAGGGTACCCCACATCCCTCTCAATGTAACTTATTTATTGTCAATAGAGATACTCTATTCTCTTATCACCCAGTATCCGAAAATTTCCTAGAAAAGATGATGGCTCTTTATGTCGCATCTCACTATAAAAATTCTCCTAATGATCTTCAATTAATGAGTGATGCACCCGCTCATCAACTGTTTGTGTTACTACCGCCAATCGATCCAAAGGATGGTGGTAAGATTCCTGACCCATTATGTGTGATCCAAATTGCTCTTGAAGGTCAAATTTCTAAAGAGAGTGTAAGAAATTCTTTGTCTAGAGGTCAAAGAGCTGGTGGTGATTTGATTCCATGGTTAATCTCCCAACAATTCCAAGATGAAGAATTTGCAGGTTTGAGTGGTGCTCGTATTGTAAGAATTGCTACTAATCCTGAATATGCATCTATGGGGTACGGCTCTCGTGCTATTGAGCTATTAAGAGACTATTTCGAAGGCAAATTTACTGATATGTCTGAAGATATTAAACCAAAGGATTATTCCATTAAAAGAGTTGATGATCATGAATTAGAAAAGGATAGTTTATTAAAGGATAACATCAAATTAAGAGATGCCAAGACTTTACCACCATTATTATTAAAATTATCAGAACAACCACCAGACTTCTTACATTATTTAGGTGTCTCTTATGGCTTAACCCAACCACTGCATAAATTCTGGAAGAATAACAAGTTTGTCCCTGTCTATTTACGCCAAACTGCCAATGACTTAACTGGTGAACATACATGTGTAATGTTAAACGTGTTAGAAGGTAGACAACCTGACTGGTTAATTGCATTTGCAAGAGATTTCCATAAAAGGTTCTTGTCATTATTATCATATGATTTCAAGACATTTACAACTGTACAAGCTTTAAGTGTTATCGAAAGTGCTAAGAAGGCAGAGGAGTTATCTGATAATAACGATAAGAATATCGTCAAATTAACCAAAACTCAGCTAGATGACTTATTTTCACCATTTGATTTAAAGAGACTAGACAGTTATTCCAACAACCTGCTAGATTATCATGTGATTGTTGATATGATTCCAATGTTAGCTCTACTTTACTTTGGTGGAAAAATGAATAGTGCCGTTCATCTATCTAGTGTTCAAAGTGCTATATTGTTAGCCATAGGGTTACAGCGTAAAAGTATAGATGATATTACCAAAGAATTGAATTTACCTTCAAATCAAACCATTGCTATGTTTGCTAAGATAATTAGAAAAATTTCTGTCTATTTCAGAGAAGTTATCAGTGAAGCTATTGAAGAGACTTTACCAACAGAGATGTTAGTGGATGAAACAGTTGCAGAAATGAATGGTGAAGAGATCAAGAGTTATAATGCGGCTGATGCATTAGATAAGATGGAGGAAGACTTGGAAGAAGCTGGTAACGAAGCTATAAAAGCTATGCGAGAAAGACAAAGAGAGATGATTAATTCCTTGAACTTAGATAAATATCAAATTGATGACAACAGTGAGGAATGGAATGAATCTAAAAAGAGTTTAGAAAAGGTAGCAAAAAGAAATAGTGGTGTGGTGAGTGTAAAAACCGGTAAAAAAAGAAGCACAGAGAAGGCAGAGGACATTTACAATAATGAAATGAAACTACTAAGAAAATCAAAAAAATCTAAAAAGTCTATTCATTAATAGATCTAATCTTAACATAACTTTTTATATGTTCATATATATATGTATATGCACTAGCCTTTGTACAATAATAACAAGAGATAACAAGCGTGTTTTAAAAAGTAGATCCTTCTTCTTTTAATTGTTTTCTGTTTCCACTAATTGATACTGGCAAATAAATAATAGGGTTTTCTTGTGGGAAATTAGGGTTTAATAAGCAAAGTTTTTCTATCTTTTGGAGTGAACCGTATGAAACGATTTGGGGTCAACAAACGTCTCTTCTTTGCTTGTTTTTTATTTTTTTTATGGATTTGTCTTCGTGGGATAGGGACCAGCAAACTAAGAAGGAAGAAGAGACAAGAACGTTTAGACTGCTAGTTGAAGTTAAAGGACAGGCAACAAGACTTTGTATAGGCTGTTTTTAAAAAAAGAGTCTACTGGTGCAGTTCTTGACCAGCAACAAGCAAGACTACTGAATTATTTTCATAATCACAATATAATAAAAAATTAACTGTAACGAAACAAGGCATAATGGTCGAATTAACTGAAATCAACGAAGAAGAAACCCCACAAGTTCAAGACCCACAAGTCGTTTCAGCTGAACCATTAGACACTTCAGAAAAGGATATTTTTTCTGTTGCCAAAAAAAACGACTTAGAAGAAGAAGAAGAAGATGATGATGATGACAGTGACTTCGACGACGATTTTGATGAAAATGAAACTTTATTAGAAAGAATCATCGCTTTAAAAGAAATTATTCCACCAAAACAAAGACAATATGTTGCTGATTCGTATCACTCTACTTTTTCTTTTATTAAGACTGTTTTCTCCAAAGGTGGTAGTTTGACTTGGGCTTTGACTACATCTGCCCTATTATTAGGTGTTCCATTATCCCTATCTATACTGAGCGAACAACAACTGATTGAAATGGAGAAAACTTTTGATTTACAAAAGGGTGCCAATGATCTATTAGGTCAAAATGAACAAAATGGTACTGCTACTACATCAGCTTAGATTTAAACACTTTATCCTACTTTGTTTCCTTCTCTTTTTCCTTCCCTCACCTTTGAATTTTATTTATGTATATATGTATTTTCCCTCTCCACTTATAAGCTAGTAGACAATTTCTCCACTACATTCTTTATCTATATTAACAATTTCATTTCAATCACATACAAGTTCTTGTATATAGGGTTATGTGATATTTGGAATGCTTCCATGTATATATGTAGATATCCACATACATACATACACATATATAAATAAATTTACACAAATAATATATTATATAATATATAATAAATAAATAGTAACTCAATGACAAGAATTGGTTAAATTTTCTTTGGATGTTTAATAGATAAAGCGTAAACGTCCAAGTAATTAGTGAAATCGTAAATAATTTCATTAATAAACATGAAATGGATACCGGAAGCCAAACCTAAACCTAACCAAGTTAAACCCAATATGATATCTTCCATTGGAACAATGTTTAAGAAGTATTTACAGATCAAAAATATTGAGATTTGGAAGATTGGTATAAACATTGGAATGTTTCTGTGAGGGAATGGTTGTAAAGTCAAATTGTTAACAATCATACGACCCACAACAAAGGCCATAATCAATCCAATACTGATGATAAATTGTAAATTAATAAATCCGGGTTCAATGATCACTATAGTAAAAATAGCTAAAAAGAAAATAAAAAATGGCAATAACCCATTGATAGCATCTGAGACTTCTACTTGAATTGATTCCTTTGGTTTATTATTTTTATTACCTTTTTCTTCATAGTAATTCTTTACATTTTTTAACGCTGTGGCAATATTAAAACAGACACCTAACCCAGATAAAGATAACATGACATGAATGGTTTCAATCGTGAAAACACCATCAACAGTAAATAATGGTTTATGCCAAACGGACTGTGTGCCCCAAACACCAGTAACGAAATAACAGACGACAAGGATGATTATACCTTCCACTGGACCTGAGAATTCACTCAAAAACAATTTCTTCGTGTGAAATTCTTCCCATGTACTCAAATAAAAATTACAAAGACATAAAAATTGAGCAAAGATTAATGAATGGGAAAATCCCATACCAGTAATAGACCAAAATGGAAGCAAAGACAACGTTGTGTTTAAAGAATCAATGCAATGATCGAATAATTCTCCTAATGGGCCGGATTGACCTGTACGACGAGCATGCATCCCATCACATGCGTCGAAAGTTTGATATAGAAATAAGCCAATTCCATAAGAAAAATAAGTCCAGCTTGGTGATTCCTTGGTAAGTGTTGGGTCATAATATAATGTGGTGATAACATTAATAATAATAAAGAATAACCCAGATAATGTAATTAAATTTGGTGCCATCCATAATGGGAAGATAGCAGAAAATTTTCTCCAATATGGTCTTAAGACATAATTTGAAAGTAAAGATCTGTCTTCACTTTGGTACCTATAAAATTTAAGATTATCCAAACTCTTCTCAGGAACAAAATAACCCATCTTTGCATAAATTCTTTTCTAAACTGCAATCTGAAGATCTTTTTTCTTTCTTTTTTTGCTTTTTCTTTCAACCAAAATTGAGTGAAGAGGTTGCTTGGTTCATGACAATTCCTCACAGTTATTACTTCCTTCTTCTAAGCTCACACCCTCTATCCCCATATTTTTAAGCATTCATTAGTTATTCCTTCGATAGATATTATAAATTTCATAAAATCTCCAGCGCAGCATACGAAAAATTTTTCACTTTGTCCATTTTGCCCTTTTTCGTTCAAAGAAGAGAACCTTCGAGGAAGAAAAGAAAGGCACCAAAAAGTAACTCCTTGGTTCGAGAAATCTGAACAGATTTCAGGCCTTTCTTCCTAGAAATGACAAGGTGCTTTTTCTATCATGTGTTATTATTAGAATACTATCGTATACGCAACTACTTGTAAATAATAGCATGGCAACGTTGAACTGATTCAAGGACTAGTAAATGCAACTACAAATAGGCATCGTTCTCATTAGGCCGGAATGACCGGCCCATCTTTTCATAAGATTAAGATACTTAAATAATAATCTCTGGATTATTTGTTTCGGATGTAGAGTCTTCAACAGCAAAAAAATAAGTAAGAAACAGGTCAAAACTCCATCTGATATTTTTATCTATCGTATGTATCTCCATTTATAATTCTTTTTTAAAAAAGATATACCAAAAACCATTATGCTTGCTCAAGTTCCTTGATTTGCCTTTTCTTATTTCCTGCTCGTTGAACATGTAACAACTTCTATTTTCACTTGCATTTTTACGATAAGTTCTGACTACTATACTCATGATTGCATTGCCACTTAATTATAGAAGATCTGGAAAATAAAAATAAAAAATTATTATATAAGAGAAGAGAAGAAAACTTCAACAACGAAATCTATAACCCACTTCTCAAAACATCGATATACATACAACTTCCCCCTTCACCATCTACATATAATTAAAAACATTAAGATATTTGGATCTAACGGAGGACGAGAAAATGACTCCAAACCAGAGAGTAGTCTTGGTTGGATTAAGTGGTTGTTCATCTAGTGGGAAAACAACAATTGCTAAATTAACATCAACTTTAATTGATAAGAGTATATTAATTCATGAAGACGATTTTTTTAAACATGATGATCAAATCCCAATTGATCCAAAATATAACATTGCTAATTGGGATTCACCAGAGGCGTTAGATTTACCGTTATTTAAAAATGAATTAGATCACATTCGTGAAACAGGCCAAGTTAAGACAGATTTAATACACAATAATAACGTCGATGGTTTAAATAAATTTCAAATTGATCCATCAATGTTGGCTCAGATACGACAAAAATATTCAAGCATAGACTCAAATTTGAAAATTGTTATTGTCGATGGATTCATGTTGTTTAATGACGACAATATTAGATCCAAGTTTGACATTAAAATATTGATACGTGCTCCTTATGAACAGTTAAAACAAAGGAGAGCAGCTAGAACTGGATATCAAACTTTAGATTCATTTTGGGTAGACCCACCCTATTATTTCGATGAATTTGTATATAAATCATATTCTGAAACACATTCACCATTATTTGTCAATAATGATGTCGAGGGACAACTAGACCCTGTCGGATCATCTGATATAAGTGATTTTATGAACAGTAATGATGTACCAATAGAAAATGCTTTAGAATGGGTCTGTAACAAAATTGTGACATCATGTCAAAAGCTATCACAAGAATAATTACAAAAACATATAGTGACGATCAATTATTGGAATTGAGTCCAACTTCTTTATTTATTTAATGTTAAATTAATAATTTATCATTCGTGTTTACTTGCTTTTCTTCTTTTGATCTTTTGTGACACTTATAATTCGTCGATTATTTGTAATGTGTCACAAAAAAAAGAGTTATACAGATTTATATTGATACCATTATTAATTGATAAAGTGTGAAACAATAATCTCTACTACCAACAATTCAATATAGAAGGGTACTAGCAAGATAACACTATTCACTTTTATTATTCAGTATATCGTCGCCCTTATCAATATCAATGACAAGTTATTACCATAATAATATGGGTTTATCTTACGTATTAAAAAAACTTTATCGACTACCGATGAATGTCACTGAAAATAGTTTAGGTTTACCGCTAGATATATCACATATTGAATCAGACTTGATTGTCTGTTCCTGTCCTGTAGTGTCAACGCATCGATTATTATTTAGAAATAAATTGGACGATTTGATAACATATCTAAATATTAGTTATGGATTGGGTAATTGGAAACTATACAACTTGAAAATAGAAGTCACTGATGCAGATTACACAGATAAAGACTTATTAAAAACTTTACAATTTCCTTCTGGTATCCTAGTTACCAAAAATGCATTTTGTAAAAGATTCTTGACTATGAAATATGCCCCCAAATATAAAATTATCGGCCCACTGGAACCGCAACAGGTATTTAACGATTCAAGCCACTTGAAGACTATATTATTGCGAAAGGGTTGGCTAGATCATTATCCACCACCATTTAAATTGTTACAAGAAGTTATCGATGATATGAATCAATTTTTGGAGTCCAATGATAACCATAAATGCGTTGTTCATTGTAAAATGGGGAAAGGTAGATCTGGTACCATCTGCGTTGCATATTTAATGAAATATAGAAAAATGAATTTAGCTAATGCAATGGAAAGATTTACTGAAAATAGGTTTAAAAATCAAATGCTGACACCTGGTGTCACTATTAAATCTCAAATAAGATATTTGAATTATCATAAACATTATTTATCGTTTAATAATAATCACCAAAAGCTATTAATGGATGCGTTAAAGGATGATTACACATTTATAGTGTCATCAATTTTGGTGAAAAACCCAAGTAGAATGTTTACTTCAAGAATGTTTACATGTTGGCTCAATTTTAAGAAATATAACCCCAGAAGAGATGGGGTAATTACATTGGAAAAATTGGATTTGACTAAACATGTCTGTGATTTCATAGCAACCCCACACATTGAAAGAAATTCTAGCAATTGTGATCTTGGCCATAAAATTTTATCTAACCATGAGAGTAAACTAAAATTCCCATTGTATTTGAATGCAAATGATATTATGTTAGAATTTGAGATTACAATTAATCAAAAACCAATGTTATTAGATTCTTCATCGTTTTATAATGATAAAGCTAATAGAAATATCACATCAAGTCATCTTAATGCATTTAGCAAAACCACAAAACGGTTTAGAACAATGTACATATGGATTAATGTATTATTTGAGTTTTTGAATTCTACAGGATCTATGGATGGGACATTTAGAGTTCCAAGTAAATTTGATGAAGATCTGAAGGTTGAATTTAATTGGGATGAGATTGACACAATTGCGGGTTCCAAAAGAATAGGATTACATCTCTTTGAATCAATAGAATTTAATTTTGAACTGGGTAATAATTAGATATACTGATCAATAAAAATCACATGAAGAATACGGTATGAAAGAAAAGATGAGAGAAGATCTAAAGAGGCACTTTAAAGTTAATTCATAAATTTATATTCATATACACATTTATATAAGTTTGTATTTATATTTACACTATATCTATTTTATTTTACTTTAACCACCTTTTCTACCGATATCATTATCCTTGGAGGTGAGTGTGGAGTCTCTGCCAGTCTTAATATCATTCCAACCTCTTTCTATGATTTTTTCAATCAGATTGATAGATTGTGTTTCGTGCAATGTTATAATGTTATCAATCTTGTAAGGTGGGACAACTTTAATGTCATCTAAAATGACAATATCTTTACCATCCCATCTAGTATCAGGGATAGTCTTATAAATCAAGTCAAAAATAGTTTGACCTTCTAGGGTAACACCTTTCCCCTTTAAAAGACTATTCTTATTAGATTTTTCAATCTCTTGGTTCAAAAATGTTTCAATTCTATCCAAATTCACCATAGATGGCTTAATTGTCTGTTTTTTAAAGGAATTAGTATTAGGTTTATCACCAATAACTTGTAAACTTTTAATGAAGGAGCACTTTATTATCTTAAAATCATAGACACTCTGGTTCTTCCTATTTGTTTGTAAAGTAATAGTGTTATTCACAGAATTAAAAGAATAGATCTTACCTTCTGTAACCACGTCAAGTAGATTGACCACCTTAACTTTAAAACCAATCACATATTCTAAACTGATGCTCATTTTAAATAATCTTACAAGTTTGTATAGATTAGAGTATATGTATAGATTCTAATATTCCAATGATGAGAGGGAGAAGATAAAAATATGCTAAGGAACAGATAGTATAGAAGAAATAATATACGGGAATAATTCTTGTGCTTTGGAATATTCAAACTTCCCTTCACTGATATCCAGCAGATATAAGTCTTGTGACTGTGTGCCACTTGCTTGATGATAAACTTATGCTGTACGATCAGTTGGCAAAACGATAAAATAGCAGGCAGTAAATACGACTGAAAATAAACAACCGTAAAACTCTTTCCTCTTATTTTATTCTCAATTTAACCAGAACATCTCTATTCGTCTTCTTCTTCCTCCATCTGCAATTAATTCTCTCTCTCTCTCTTTGTCTCTTTTCCCCCAGGAAGGAAATTTAACGATTTTTTTTCCCTGTCTAAATTTGACATAAGTAAACAAGACAAAGGTAGAAAGCATCAGAGATTTGACATGGGAAGACACAAGTTGCACTCCATAGACGGTTGTTCTTTTGCATATGTTGATGAATTGAGTTGTCTAACTAGATCGATTGATTGATTTACTATCCAACAACCTTCAATAACCTGAAAGGATGAAGGAAAAGCAGCCAATTTGTCGATCTGCATCTTTGAATGATTTGAAGGATGAGAAGAATGTTAAGAGATCGAGTCTAGACTTTAGAGATGATATGAAGACTACTAATGGCGTCCAACAGGATAGCACATTTATTGATAATTTTAATAACATTCATAACAATAATAATGCCAGTAGTATTTTACGCCATGAATTATTAAATGATCTAGACAATCTCTTACGGACTAACTTAAATTTAACCACCGATAAAAACTCTACTATCTCCCCCTCCACTTCTTCTTTATCCTTATCTTCTTCTAATAAGAAATCTAGCCCCATATTAAATCAGCATTTTAATCCTATCAGGTACACTAGTAGTGGAAAATCAATTGTAAATAACAGTGATCCAAGCTCTCCAAAAAATAGTACATTTCCCACTTCTTTTGTTCTAGATAAGAATCGCTCGATTGATGCAAATGATCTGGACAGAAATCCAGATGAAATTGAAGAATTAGAAGGAAATGACAATACTGCTATCACAGAACAAGAGGATGAAGAATTTGCAAATGTAGATGAAATTGATGGTTTTATAACATCTGTGAATCAATTATCACCAAAGGTCGATCTAAGAACACAAAATGATGCCAAAATTAGCAACAGTATTAACAAAAATCATAATAACAGCAGTGATTATAGCAGCAACAATAACAATTGCATAAGCACCACTACTGATAATGATATGGTTGATTATAATATGCCTGTGGGAGAAGAGTTTCAAAAAATTTTAGATAGAAGAGTATCTGAAATATCTGAAAACAATCGAACCAATAAAAATATAACAAGCGAAAGAATTGACTGGGTTTTAAAAGATTTTTATGATTTGAAAATAGATTTATCAGAATGGTTTACCAAAATTGATTATGTTCATCTAGATCAACTAAAGTCGACATTCAAACAAAGAATTAAGAATCCCGAAAAGTTTATTCAGGATTTACAATATAAGAAATCTGTTATTGATGACATCTTTCAAAATTCTGATTCAATGGCTGATTCTAGTATTCAGATCATTGCCTATATTACTTTGGGGACATATGAATATTCAGAAAACTTGAATATTAATTTAGATATGATAAGAGAAAACAACCTTATTTTAATCGACTATCTTCCAATTATTATAGAAATTTTCAAAGAGAAAGCATTATTATGTCAATGTGATACTAGAAATTTGAAAAGAAAAACTGTGTTACTATTTTACTTATCCACCATTTTGTTCTATATTATCACTACATGTATAGATCAGCGTGACAAATCTGAAGAAGATGTACAAAAAGCTATTAATTTCATACATAAAAAAAAACTGATGACATTTCTGACCAAATATATTGAGTATTGGAGATGGAACAGTAGACTATCCATGAGAATTAGGAATATCATATTGCTTTTATTCAAAACAATAATCTTACAGTTTGGTAATGAAAATATATATAAAGATACAAAGAAAAAAATATACAGATACCATGGTTTAGAGTTCAAATCACATTCTAATAATAATACTAATAATGACAAAAGCCCCTATAAACGACCTGAAAAATTAAGTATATCACCTTTACACTATAAAGCATTTAGAGAAGATATTACTTCAAGATTCCCTAATTACGTATTACCAAAATCCGAACTACCTGAAACTACAATAGATGACTCTAATTCGCTGTCACAATTCCTGGAGATACCAAGGTCAAAATCTAGAAGTGTTCTTAATTCATCGTTAGCTGTTCCCGAAAAACATTTGGCCACTCCATTCCCTTCCCCTCCGTCATCCCCAACGTTCTCACAATATAATGATAATGGGATAAAAACAAGAAAATCATTTCAGTCTAATATGGCCTACCCTCAACTTTATCCAATAAATGATGGTATCAATGATAACTCTCTTGCTAGAATTATTTCACCTTCAGAGGATTTGGATAGTGATGATAAGTCAACACGGAATTTGGATTATAAGAATGATATTCCTTTTAGTGTAGAAGAAGCGGCTCATATATTAAGTGATAATTTAAAGATCAAATTGAGTACTAAACAACTTTGGCATGAACGTGACCTCTTTATGTCTACTGAACGTGGTTGGCGAAGAGAACAGGAAACAGCAAATATCAAAGATTCTATTACAGATTTTATTAGTGATCACACAAATAATCCATTTGATTATCAATCTTTTAACAGAGAAGATGAACCTAGTGAGTTACAAATCATGAATCGAATAGATACATATTATATGGATTGTTTGTCTAGTTTCAACTCATTGATTTTTGTGTTATTACAGACTATCGAAACCAATATATCTAATAATGAATATAGGTATAAAAATGATGTATCTAACTATGATCCATCCCTGATTCAACCACAGTTAGAGATTATAAGAAGTAAAGAAATACTTATGAGATCATGCTCTGGTATCTTGGTTTCATTATTAAAATGGTTCAAATTGAATCATATTTTAAAATTCGAGCATTTTGCATCACTAATATACGATTTAAAGTATATTACGACTTTTTCATCACTCTTGGGTAGATATGCAGATATATATCATGAGAAGATTTTCAACAAACTAATAAAACCAGATCATAGTATATGGGAAATATGTTCTAAATCAAATCCCTTATATTCTAAATCGTTACAAGCTAATCTGATGGAAAACGACAAATATAATATAGTGATACTATCTTCCTTTACAAATCTTTTTAAAATACTGAGGTATATAACAGGTGATAAAACACATAGATTGAAAAGTCTGCCACTATCCATAGGTTTTCTTTTCAAGAAGTATTATAAAGTTTTTTGTCTAGAAATGTATCATCCAATGTTGAAAATAATTAGAGAGCTTACACCGTTCAAGAATAAACGTTGGAAATCCGAACATATGGATTTGATTTCTGGAGTCTACCTTTATGAAAGATTAGAATTAATTGACAATTGGGTTACCGGGAAAGATATAGCTGGCGAATTGAATGATGCTGGCGGACAAGAGATTGCACTAAGAGCTTTACTGCAATTTTATAACTTTAATCATTACAAACAATCAATGGAAGATTTGGGATACATTGAAAAGTCAGATTCTAATGTCGACTTTTGTTCTAACATGCAAAATTCATAATCCTCCATGTAGTTATTGCTATTTCTATTTATTTATAAATATACGTACTTAAATGTTGAATATATTCTCTAATCTTATCTATTCATGTTTTTCTCTAAGCCTAAATATAAATCTGTTCTTAGCATACAGTTCTCCTAAAGGGTGTCACCGTAGATAAGGCTTTCCCTGGGAATCACCTTACAAGTGTTCGGCTGAACAATATTGTTACCACCACTGTTCTCCCGCCATGCTGCCTCTATTGAAAAAGACACTACAGCCATTAAATGGTCGTTTCCCATTTTGTGACGCGTTAATTTATTTATTTATTTATTTATGTATTTATTTTTTCACTTCAAGAATCTTTGTTTAAAAAGTCTTGAAAAAAAAATACAAAAATGTAAACAAACAACTAGAACATCTTTAAAATTGATAGCATTAACGTAACCACTAAAGAACATTATACATCGAATATATTGTATTGTACCAATTGATTACCAAAAATAAACGATTGCAAGAAAGGAAAGTATTCTGAATGTATATCCAGGATAGGTTATTTTTGGTGTTGGAGGCCCTAGCTCCTCATGGATTTCCTGATTTATTGATACGATCATTTGTTCAACAGTTTTCACATCTATTAGCTAATCCAAACAGATCCCTAGCAGAATTAGAACGACTGATTTTTGAATTTAGAAACAAAACCAGATCATCTCCTACATTTGAAAGATTATGGTCCAAATTGGACGATTTTGTGCGTCCTATTTTTACTATGTCAGATGAAAACGACATTATAACATTCATAAATAACTTTTATCTTAAACTACAAGAGCAAGAACAGCTACAAACTTCCATTGGAAATACATACGACTCTGGGTTAGAATTGAATAAACTAAATTTGAATAGCCATGATCAGTATATTCAGCCGTTGCATTCAAACCGTCACCTACCCAGTTTATATGCAGAATCCTTTGAAACTGTGGACAAAATTTCCGATAGAAGATCTTTTTATTCCTCACATTATGGTCAAGGACCACCTACAAATATGAATTCCTCAGCTATGAGCAAAATGGTTGAACCATTTTATACGAATACAATTCCAGAAGGCGATATCCTTAAATCTGTGTTTTATACATTGTTAGGAACTTCTTCAAGTATGTTTCCAATTGAATCGAATAAAATACAAATCCCAAATAACATCCCAAATGGTACAAGTGGTATGTTACATTTAATATTTGAAGCTGGGTTATTGTATATGAAATTACTTTCGAAAGTGGACCAGAATAGAAACGTGCATATCTCTCCAATGAAAAAGGCTCTATTAACCAAACTAAATGATCATTTATATAATTATACCAAATATGTTAATACGTTGAGTCATATGCCTGAGATCAAAACTTTAAAAGGTCTCTATAACAAATTATTCACACCCATCCTTCAATTAAGAGTATTTGAAAAAATTCTATGCAATTTTGAATCTGTTCGAGGAGATGAATATTTGACCAAATTCCATTCATTCAATTCACATGGTAATATGCTCATCCGAAATATCACTAAGGAACTTTATGACTCCTTAATCGTGTTTTATTATGACTATATGCTAAAATGGTTGACTTTAAGTAAATTGGAATCTCCTTTTGAAGAATTTTTCATTGAGTATGATCCCAGTCAACTTTATATTCCTTATACATTAAATTACAGTAAGATTCCTGATTTCATTCCCGGGGATATGGCAATGATGATTTTTATTATAGGTAAAACGTATATTTACTTGACTAAATATTGTAATGAATTACAATGGGCAAACAACTTTTCACAGAAATTCGCTCAAAGTTTTAGCAAAGCAAATCCTATTTCAGATTTTCCATCATTCTTTGAGACGGTACGGCAACAATATAGTGAGATTGTAAATTATACATGGGATATTTTATTGAATAAACAGTATTTCACAGAGACCATCCATATGTTACGAGATGTCTTATTAATGGGTAAAGATGACTTAATCAGTGCAATAATCCATAATGCTAAAGAGATTCTAAATGAGAATTCATCCTCATTAAACTCCTATGTTTATACTAGAATATTATCAGATGCAATACAACAATCTTCATTAAAGAACTACTTAAATCGTCATGATAACAATGCATTAATAAACAGGCTGGATTCCAGAGTGCTAGATCTAGGTCAACAGTTGAGTGGATGGGATGTGTTTACTCTGGAATATGATATTCCACCTGTTTTGTCAATAATATTAAATGTGAATAGACAAGATGGTAGAAAGGAATATCTTCGAATATTTAATTTTTTATGGAAATTTAAAAGGATTGATTATTTATATAGTAAGGAAATGATCAAAACCAAAGAAATGATCCATTCGTTTAAAACTTTAAGAATCCACAATAGTATGGTAAGGGACATTGTAAATAAATTATCAAAAATGTCCATTCTTCGGTCACAGCTACATCAATTCAATAACAAAGTAGAGTCATTTTATTTTCAATACATCATTGCATTTTCCTTTGACCAATTAGAACACGACTTACAATTAGATAACTTGTCTTCTGAAAGTACAAAGAGTGAATTAGTCACATTACCAAATGGGCTTGTAGTGTTCAACGAGCTATTAAAACCTTCTATTGACGTTTTAGATTTCAATTGTAATAATAACAACTCCAGTGGTAATAGAAATATCACTGATAGACAATATCATTCAAATTTAAACATTGAACAAATATACACTATACATAATAAGTTTTTACATGACATTTTATCGCATCCTTTACTATCATCAGGTATAAAAGCTTCATATTCCAATAAACCATATCCAACTACATTAATAGAAATTTTCTCAACAATGAGAGATTTCATTTCCAATTTTGCCAAATTACATGATATAGCGCATAAATTATTTATTCAAATATCATTAGAATCGAATTACAACGAATTGTCAAACAGTCTTGAACAATTCAACGAAACCTCATCCCACATAGTCCATAATTATAGACACTTTAAACACCAACAAAATGTATTTATTAGAGATTTGAGACATGATAGAAATGACTTAATAGTTAAATTAGGAAGAATGTTGAAGTGAAATGAAGGGAAACAAAGTTGATTAGGATAACTAATGGAGCGATAAAACAAAATGAAACTGCATTTTTTTTTTTTCTAATACTTTATATAGAAACGTATGTAATACTATAAAGAATACAGAGAAATCTTCAGTACCGACTTATCATTTCAATAATACTAAATTTTTACGGTTTCAATGTTCTATTTTTTCCGTAACTTTAGCCAAGTTGTTTAAAAAAAAAAAAACAACGGGGACACCTCTATAAAGTGAAGTAGTTAGAAGTTATTGCTTACAAAACTATCAGGAGCACAAACCAATATCCAACTCATGTCTTGTTAGAAGGAACAGTCAATTACCCAATTAATGGACATGATCTTTCCGAGCTAAGGAAATAATCTACAAGCCGCTTCCGCTGCCGATTCCAATTCTCACAAGGATGGTGGGAGACATATGTGACCATAAGGCTAGATTTACAAAATGGAGGCATGATACCCATATGAATAAACATATCCGGATTGTTTTATCAACCTAATAAACAACAGTAACCTTCACTTTTTTGTAACACTGCTAAAGAATACACACGTGTACATACGTGGTGAGCCTTGGACCTGTTAACGCAGAGTTGCTTAGTAAGCAGACCGACCGTTTTGTCCACGGCCACTCGGGTTTAATTCTCTTTTCTCCATTTTGTTGGCTTTTGGGGGAAATTTCTTTTTTTTTATTTTTTTCTGTTCTTTTTCTTTGTCCGTGGAATCTGAGATGAGATGTATAATCCGTTTGAAGCGATATACAAGAGAGCGAAAAATAGGAACTTTGTAAACAACAAAAACTGAAAAAGAAAAGGCTGCCCCCCCCACTGCCAAGACACAAAGGTATGGTATGGTATGGTATGGTATGGTATGGACAGAGAAGGTAGAGAAAGAGATACACAACTAGTCGAACAGCAACAAATAAAATAAAAATACTGTAAAAATCAGATGACCTGTGTACGTGAAAAGTAGGAAGGGCTTACTAAGCATCGTATTGTGACATTTCTTACTCTTTTTCTTTTCTTTTCTTTTCTTTTCTTTTCTTTTTGTTTCTCTTTCCCTTAAACTGTCAATTGATTCTACAAAAAAAAAAAAATAAAAGAAAGTAGATAAAAGACAAGTATATAACATGAACGAAGGGTCAAAGATCTAAACTCTGGCTTCCTGCATTTTTTGCCTTTCTTGCGGTTCATCCATAATCAAACAACTCAACCAATTTTCTCTACTGCTACAAATAAGTGAGAAGCAAAAAAAAAAAAAAAATAAATATATAAAAAAAACTACTACTACTACTATTGCAACAGGATTAACAATTTTGTATATATAAAAGATGTCCTTACCAAGTGCCATGAAAGCTGTCGTTATTGAAGGTGACAAACCTGTTGTCAAGGAAAATATCCCTTTGCCAGAATTAGAAAATGGTTACATGCTAGTTAAACCAAAGGCCGTTGCAGGTAATCCAACTGATTGGAAACATATATCCTACAAAATAGGTCCACAGGGGTCAATCCTGGGGTGCGATGTCGCCGGTGAGGTTGTCAAGTTAGGTCCTGGTGTAGATCCAGAAAAATTCCACGTCGGTGACTACGTGTACGGGTTTGTGCACGGTGCTTCTGTCAGATTCCCAACAAATGGTGCATTCGCTGAATACGTGGCCTTAGATTCTGGTACCGCCTTCAAAGCTCCAAAGACTATGAAATTGAGTGGTCAAGAAAGGATTTCTAAGGGCCCAGTCACCACTTTCGAAGCTGCTGCTTCTCTACCTGTCTCTATTACTACTGCTGGTGTGGCGCTACACCATGAATTCGGATTAAAATTGGACTACACTGATTCCAAACCACAAAGGGATTTCCCGGTCTTGTTCTGGGGTGGTGCCACCGGGGTGGGTCAACACTTGATCCAAATTGCAAAACAAATTAACGGATATTCAAAGATCATCGTGGTTGCTTCTAGGAAACATGAACAAATGTTGAAAGAATATGGTGCCGATGATTTGTTTGATTACCATGATGCAGACGTTGTTGAACAAATTAAGAGCAAGTACCCAGATATTCAACATCTCGTCGACTGTGTGTCTAATACCACCACTATCCAGCAAACTTACAAATGTGCGTCCGAAGATCACGAAGCTACTGTTTTGCAACTGGTTACTCTTTCCATAGAAGATATTAAACCAGAAGACAGAAGAGACAACAAGAAGATTATCGGTACAATGTTATATAAAGCCGGCGGCCACGATGTCCCATTCGGTGGCTTCACTATACCAGCTGATCCTGAGTATAGAAGGGATGCTTGTGAAGTTGTCAAATTCTTGAATCCAAAATTAGATAAAGGTGATATTCAACATACCCCAGTTAAAGTGTATCCAAATGGATTACACGATGTCCCACAGATCATGGATGATATCGAGAATAATAGAAACTCTGGTGAAAAATTGGTTGCTGTTTTCCAATAGATACTTACTTAGATAGACACTACAACTAACCTAGCTAAATATTTACATAATACCACATCCTCCTCTTTCACACACACAGTATATATATATATATATACAGTTAGATTACACCCTTCATCATTTCAATAAAAAAATACCTACAACATGACTCGAACCCCAGAATGGATAAATCATTGTGTCGTCCTCGTCTTCGTTTTTTCTTTTTTCTTTTTTCTTTTTCTTCCGTTTCTTTAATTCCCCACCGCCCCTGCAATCTCCGATTTCCTCCACCTTTTTTTTTTTCCTCCCCCCCAAAAAAAAAGAAAAGACAAGAAAAAAATTTTTTCTTTCTTTCTTTTTGCCTTCTGCTCAACATTTTCTCGATAATAGTTTTGGAGAGAATAGAGAAAAAAAAATAAACCACTTTAGTATCTTTAAAGGAATATAAAGTAAGAGAGACGATAAGTATTTGCTTTATTGTTTTCTTCTTTCCTCTATTTGCTGTTCTTCTTTCTTATGTAACATCACACCCCTACACAAGTTATACATAAACACACATAATTGTTTTCAGAATACAAAAAAAAGAAAAAGATAAAAAATGTCTGAAATTATTGAAGGTAACGTTAAGATTGACAGATTATCCCCAGGTGACGGTGTCACCTTCCCAAAAGTCGGTGATTTGGTCACTATCCACTACACTGGTACTTTAGAAAACGGTTCCAAGTTCGACTCTTCCTTAGACAGAGGTTCTCCATTCCAATGTAACATTGGTGTCGGTCAAGTTATTCGTGGGTGGGATGTCGCTATTCCAAAATTATCTGTCGGTGAAAAGGCCAGAATCACCATTCCAGGTGCTTATGCCTACGGTGAACGTGGTTTCCCAGGTTTAATTCCACCAATGGCTACTTTAGTCTTCGATGTTGAATTATTAAAAGTTAACTAAATTTTATAGGTATTATATAATAGATAGATGCTAATTTTATTATTATTTTCATTATTATGATTATTATTGCTTTCTAACTATTTTAACCTATTTGTTTTATTACTTTTATTGTATTTTTATTTCAAAAAATATAATTTACTTTTTACATATGGAATGTTTTTCTTTCTTTCTTGCTTTTTTCTTTTATTATTTATTTATTTACTTAATATCACACATATTACAACGTCCATCTATATGCTTGTCTATTTTCTATTTCTTAATCTAGTTGAAAATCTAGTTGGTTCTAATGTTCTATTTGAATTTTTCCTTCTACCCCTTTTTGATGATGAGGTCGATGACGTGGTTTCTCCACCATTTTGTTGATTTTCACCATCTTCAATCCTTATTGTTTTTGCTTGTGATGAATGTCTTGTTCTCTTGGCAAGTGGCTCATTATCAATCGTCGTATCTTGCTCTGTGTTTAAAGTATGCTTTAAATTTGTCTTTTCATTTTCTACGCTTTTCTTCTCCTTTACTGATTGATAATCTAACAATTTAACAGGTTCTACATTTGATTCATTGTTTGTTTCATTCCCATACGCCTTTCTTCTTAACCTTGAAGATATCCTATGTGCACGTGGATATACCCTTTTCCTTCTGTGTCTTTGTGGAATTTCATGTTCTTGTTTTTCATACTCCTTTTCAAGTTGGATGTTATTGTGACTTTGTTTATCAATTGACTTTTCATTCTCCTTCTTTTCTTCGTTATCATCTTTTGCACTTTCTTTATCCTCTTTTTTCAGTTCCTCTCCTTCTTTTACTGATAATTCCCTAGTATCTGAGTTTTTGATAACTGCCTCTGTACCAACTTCTGTTTCTTTCTTTTTCTCCTCTTGGTTTCCGCGCAATAAATTATCATGATTTTCTGATGAAGTTTCGCTCTCCGTTTGTGGCTCTCGTATTTCAACAGCTTTTTCTACTTCTTCTTTATCGAACACCGCTTTTTCTTCTTCTTTCACGTATTCTAATTGTTTATTTTGTATCTGTTGCACTGGTTCTGTATTCTCTTCCTTTTGTGATTCTTTGTCTGGAATATCTTCTTTCTTTACCTCCTTACTTTCTCCTATCTGTATATCTTTTTCGTTCGCTGTATGGTTTATAGCTTTATTGGATTCTTCTTGTATATTCTCTTTGGCTTCCTCATTTTCTTGTTTTGTGAATTCTGGCTTTTCTTCTTCTTTCCTTAAATCAGCTTTTTTATTTATTTGAATATCTTCCAATTCATCAGTGGTTGTATCTGTTGGTAAATCTTCCTGTTTATCTATATTCTCAATTTCACGATCCAACTCGGCTTTAGTTTCGGTTTGACTTCCAATTTTTTCATGATTTTCAATTTTGTCAACTATTTTGATACTTTCCACTGCGACATATTGATCATTTGCATCAGAACTAGGATCTCTATGTTTTTCAATTGTACCAGTATCCTTAACATCTCCTATTGGTTTATTTTCAGTGTGTGTTTGAGTAACCATGTTCTTGTACTTTTCATTCTTATCAGTCTTCTCAATCCTTTCCACTTCCTTTTTTGTCGACTCTATATGACCTGTTTGTAGATTATTATTTTGGTTTTGTGCCTTATTTGTTGAAATATCTTCATCCGTTTTAATTGATTCATTTGGATTATCGTATTTTTCGATAACTTTGTATTTTTTGTCTTCTGTCATAGCATTATCTCTATTCCCATTTGTCAACGCATCTTTTTGTTCTATTATAATTTGATTTTGGGCTTGAATATTATTATATTTAATACTATTTTTATTATCCTCTATTATCGTTCCACCAACATTTTTAATGAATTTAATCCTGGACTCCCCGTCTTTATTAATATTATTTTCTTTATTTGCGACAGAATTCTTTTTTTTAGTGACCTTAGACAATATCAAATCGCCATATTCATCCCATGGTAATGAAAAATCTTTAGTTTCTGTCATTAGCCTGTAACCATTTTGCAACAACTTAGTATCGCTAAATTGCGAATCATTTTCAATCAACTTCAATTCATCAATGAATAACTGTTCGCGAGAATTACTCTTCTCGCTTTTCTCGTTATTATTTTGATTAATCATGAACTCATTTTCTATATTATTGGCCTCATCCAAGTTATAATATTGTTTTAATTTCAGCCAAATATCTTTAGAAGTGAACAATTTCGGTGGTCTGTGATAACTTTCCTTTTGTAGGGTAATAACCGGATATTTATCTGGATTATTCATCCGTTCCAAAATACAAAACATATGAAAATGCCTATGTATACCTACCGGCTTAAATTCCGATACCCAACGAAATAGCCTAATTTCATCTACTATATTCCAATCAACTGCCATAACTTTATCATTTACTTGATTGTTATGTTTACCTCTGTAATAGTATCAAGCAAGGACCCGTGTGAATACCAATGTAAGATAATTCTTCTTATTGTACGAGTACGAATCTCTTCACCATCTTCAAATAACCTTGACCACCTCTTTTCCTCTCTTTTCTTATCTTATTATATGGCCATTACTTGTCTTTGTCTTATAATAATAACTCTGTATATTGTTCAAGTGGCATCTCATCCTAAGAATAAAACTAGGGTTGATGGAAAATAAAACGTTAGGGTTATGAATCCAAGAAATAACACCCAGACACCCATTGCAATCACAACACACGAACAGAACACCCACACACCCAAAATGATTTTTCTGGTTTCTCGAGGACTTTTGAGAAAAGGGAAAACTTCCAAAAAACGAAAAAGAAAAACAGAGTAAGAAGGACAAAAATCCATTAAGAAACACAGTTGAAATATTGAGTTGAACTGTAAACCTCCCCCTCCATTCTAGTTCATATTCCTCGTTATTAAGCACTTCATACCACTTATTATAGACTCACGTCAATACATATACATACATATGTATATTTAGATTGTCGTAGGATTGTTTACTAGCCTTCCTTCTTTCTTTTTATTTTTTTTTCTCTTTTCTACTAAATTTAGCAATACAATAAGAAGCATAAAGAAGATATAGTGGGTAAGAGAATCTGACAGAGATGCCCAAAAAAGCGGTTTTACTGAAGTCTTTAACTAGAGGACGTATAAGAGCGTCCTTCAACAAATACAATCTATTCAATCTTTATAAAAAGGGTAAGATCGACTTCAGAACAAAAACTTTATACCAACAAAAATTCCATGCTAAACAAGAAACAAGAGCTTATCATGGTGAACACCTCACCGAAGGTAGATTCAATACGCTATTTTCTTCCAAGTTGAATTCTGTGGCTCAATTAGACGCCTCGTTGCGTAAAAGTGGGGGTAATCTGAATAACAAATTGAAGGAAACCCCTTATATTTTACAGACTTATGCTACTTTAGAGAAAAGATTAGAGTTTGCTTTATTTAGGGCTATGTTTGCGTCTTCTATTAGACAAGCCAGACAATTTATATTACACGGTAATGTCTTTGTTAATGGTATTAAGATGCGTCATCCTGGTTATCCCTTGAAACCTGGTGATATTTTTCATGTTAAACAAGATAAAGTTCTTGAAGCATTGGGTGCTAAAAAACCAAGTTTAGAAGAGTCTTTAAAAATTGATAAGATTCAAATTGAGGAATGGAATCAATATGTTAAAGATGCCAAGGAGAATCCTAAAAAAGCATGGGACGAAAAGTTGGCGAAATTTAAAAACAATAATGCTTCATATGAGGATAAAAGAGAATTTAATGAGTTTATTCAACAGTATCGTAGTAATTTAGAAAAAGAGCAACATAGAGAACTAGAATCTGCAACAAATAAAAATTTTTTAAACCAGATTTTAAAATTACATTGCAATAAATTGAAAGACAATCAATCTAAATCAACTGATAATGAAAAAGAACAAAATAGCACTCCATTGACGTTAAAGGATATTCAACAACTTGTAAATAAAGATACTACCGAAAAGTTAGCACATATTTTAATGAAATGTTATCAAGATTTAATTAAATCTGGGTTAATTAGTTGGGATAAGATTTTTCCTCTAATTAAAGATAAAAAAAACGAGGATCATGAAAATATATTAAAAGAGTATGGTGAAAAGTTATCCTCCTTACCAAAGGATTTCAGAGAAACTTTATCAGATAATGAAAAGAGTTTGATTAGATCAGCAAATAAAACTTTAGCTGAGGTGGCAAATAAATATTCTTTACAATTAAGTACATATTATAGACAGTTGATCAATGACGTTAACTCAGAAAATATTCCTTATGATCCAAATTGGGTTGATCAATTAGATTTTCATCCAGAAGTAGATTTTGAGAAATTGAAAGAAAATGAAAGAAAAGAAATGAAAGCAATCCAATTACCATGGCAAAAGGGTCACACGTACGGTCGTAAAGATATCTCAAAACCATATTTCACTCCATGGAAACCAAGACAATTCTTGGCTCCTTTTGCAATATTGCCAAACCATTTAGAGATTTCATTTAAAACATGTTCTGCCATCTATTTAAGAGACCCAATTGCTCGTCCTGGTCAATCAGAAGTTATTTCACCTTTTGCTTTGAATGTTCATGAAAGGGCATACATGTACTATGTGAGAAAGGGTAAATAAATGAACAAATATTCTTATACCTTCTCTTTTTATATATGTGCACATATATACGTATATATATGTAAATCACCCAAAAAAATATTGTAAATAGTCTTGTCCTATAATCATTGCATTAGCCTCTAGTCAAGTAAAAAGATACAGTCATAGAAATGAGCAAGAGAAACAAAACATCTTATTCATACGTGCAATTGTATAGATAAGAAAAAACATACAGGTATAATTAGAAAGCAGCATATATGTACATATCAATAACTAAATCATAAAGGAATTTAATAACGGAGTTTAACCCATGTGTTCAAATACCGCAGAAGTTAACTTACCATTGTTAAATGTATGTTTTAATTGTTCTGGAATTGGGAACTCCACAAAATCATCATCTTCACCAACAGGTAGATTAACATTTATGGTAGTTGAACAAGAAGTGAAAATTTCTGTATTCAAAGATTCTTTCGAAAGATAGATACTACCATTATCAGATTTATCAATAGATATCTGGGGTAAGAAATTCTCAACTTGAATACCAAATTTGTTAGATTTAACAACATCTAAACCAGATATACACGATTCCAATAAAAGTGAACACTTTTCTGTCTCACTTAAAGAAACGGCATTAACCTTCCCCTTGATCTGAATAAATATGTTAGAACATTTACCGATGAAAACAGATTCATCTTTATTGGCTTCGATAAGGATTGGTTCACTTTCATTGGGTTGACTGTCATAGTTTTCAATGAACCATTTATTACCTATTAACTCTTTTCTTGGTGGTTTTTTTGTCTTTAAGGTAGAGGGTTTCTTTGGTTTTGGTGGTGGTACACTAGATTTAGTGACAGTCGATGCAGAACCTGGGACTGTGGAACCAGCACGTAATTCTGGATTTTTATGAGTCTGTTGAGATTTATCTACTTTCTTTAAACCTTTAGTAATATCCTCACCTTGATTTAATTCTGCAAAGACAGCATCCATACCACCTGAAGCAGGGGTTTTAGCATCTTCATTGTTAACTGCAAAGACAGATGCTGGTGGTGCTGGAGGAGGAGGTGGTGGTGGGGCACCAGTTGCACTACTACTAGTAGTAGAAACTTGCGCACTAGAGGAAGATTTATTTGCAATTTCAGTTAATGCCTCTTTAAAATCTATAGCCGATTGTGTGGTATTCCATTTTAATCCAGTAGTGTGATATTCTTTAACATATACTTCTAAATTATCAAATAATTTCAAAAAAGTGGTAACCCATTCAACTGAGTTTGAATCGTCCGCTTTAAATTCTTTCAAGACTTTATTAGTCCAAAATTGGGCTGCATCTTTCATATCTGATATGAAAGAAACTGGAGCAGGTGTGGTAAACCACGACAAAACTAACGCACCTTCTACAATGGAATTCAAATAGGAGAAGACAAGACTTTGACGGTTGCTATCCTTTAATTCAGTGATAGACATAATGCTTTCATTAATAGGTTTAAGAATGTTCAAAAAATCAGGAGAAGAATAATCTGGTTGTTTAGCTTTAACTGCTAAATTGATTAAATCTAATTGAATTAAAAATGCACTCTTAAACAATTTAACAGCTTCCACTAGTAATGGATCAATCTTTTCTGAAATATTTAATAACTTGTCAATGTTTTCATTAAGAAACGCTTCAAATTCTAAAACGGATTTTGGGGTCTCTTCATTAATTTCTTTGATTGTAGATTCAAGTGCATCAATTTTCTCACCCTCTTGTTTCTTTGTTTCTTTATTTTCATTAATTTTTACGTTACCAGGATCAGAATCAGCTGCAGCTGCTAAATCTTCACTTCTAGACTTTTTACCAGCTTGAGTTCTTTCTTCTATTTTAGATTGAATGTAACCTTCTTGGTAGAGGGTTACGTCTTCTAAACGAGCAGTGGCGTCTTCTAATCTTTTTAAAAGTTTGACTAAATTAAAACCTTGAATGGCAAAATTCCCTTGGTCAGGCATTATTTGTGTGCGGAATGATCACAGTCGTTATTGCTGCTTTTTATCTTTTCTTATAAACTATACGTAAATAATATAGTATCCAATAACCAACCAAACGAGCGCAATTAGTAAAGGATCTAGTACGATTGCCGCAGAGACAGTATTATAAAAAACTGGCAAAAGAGCATGATTATAATCCTTTCAATTCCTTACTTAATCAAAGCCTTGAATGACACTAAAAGAAGAAAAAGTATAAAAAATAGGTCAATGTAGTGTTCTGCAAAAGGTCTGGGTGTTATATGCCAGTCACGTGATCTTTCAAGCATTCTTCGGGTAACGCCGGTTTACAAAGTTACCCAAGGTTTTCTTGTAAAAAATAGGAGAGAACAGCCTCAGTATTGCTTATTTGGTTCTTTAATTTTGGTATTGTGACAGTTGTTTTCTTTGTTAGTCAAAAAACAAAATGCAAAAAAAAAAATAAAAATAGTATAGAATAATAGTAGGATAATCTGAAAAAAAAAATAAATTCTGATTCGATAAGCAATTTGTTCCTTAAATACTTATGTTAGTATCACTAGTCTTATCTATAAGCGCACACTGTTTGGTTTCCCACCTTTATACTCTCATATATTCGTTTTTCAACTGCTATATTCCAAGGAGTCTAAAAACAAAAAAAAAAAAAAATTAAAAAATAGATCCACAAAACCGATCTGCTACAAGATTGAAGATGGAACCTTTAGACAAAAGGTATATTCTAGAGACTTCTGTTTCTTTTTTTTTTTTTTTTCTTCTCAATATATAGAAAAAACCACCCCAGTAAGTTTGAATGCACCATTTTTCAAGCTTAACATCCAGAACGCCCCATTTTATATAGTAATTCCCATTTGATTTGTTTCTTTGTATGATTAAAATAACTAGCGTTTCCATTTAAAGGCTGTTGATTTCTAGCCAATGTAGTGTATTCCAGTAAAAAAGAGTGACCAATAATAGAGTAATAAGTATCCCTTTTAACATTGGACAACCATTCCGCCTCTGTCGTATCTTGATTACCTACCCCAACATGTTTTTGTTTCAGATTTGCGTAGATACGACGTTGACTTTGTTTATCAGACTATAGAAAAGTAAGTGTTTCCCATTATCGGTTTGAAAATAGTTAGTATATATAACAAAAGGACTTAACAAAAATATACATGACATGCAGTCAAAAAAAAAGTGAAATTATTGAGAACATACCATGTTAACTCTTTAGATAGTTGTAGAATTATTTTGCGGTTCTACTTTCCTTGTTCACTACATAATTATTCTGTAAATAATTGGATGTTCTTTTGAAGGTACAGCAAACCGCTACACGCCATCGTATTCCTTTATGTAATCTGCTCTTCTTCTTTGTAAAGTTGAGTTGTCGTAAGTCGCAAACAAAATAACAACATAAAATAGGAAAAGAAGCAGAAGAGGACGGCGGCTACATCACGTGATCGATCTGTTTCTTTAGGGTTTAGGGTTCTTTTGAGTGCCAACCCTAGGGCTTCGTTTCCTCCCCTCAGTTTTAGATCTAAATAGAACGAGGAAAGTGAGCGAAAAAATGAATACAGTAAGGAAGTGTGATGTGCAAAATCACAAGAAGTATAGAAGCCTCCTAATTATGGTTTTGTAGGCAAGTAATACGACACTCATTCAGTCATTGGAGAGCTCTTCTAGAAGAAATAAGTTTTTATCATTAACCCTTCACTCACGTCAGTATAATTATTTGATAGAACAAACAAGAGATGGATGCTACAATCTCCTTTATGGAGAGAATCAATAAGTTAGCCATTAGAAGGAAAAACGATAAATTTCAGTTTGATATTTTCCAACCATGTACAATATTTAATGAAGATTCCATCAAAAATTGGCCTTTAAAAACAGAAAGCCTTTTCAACGATTTGAAACAGTTACATGATCCAAATCAAATCGAAACGTGGTTCAAAACTTTATTTATAGAAATTTTCCATATCATTACACATGAAAATTGGAAAGATTTATCTATCAATTTAATTAACATATCTGAGTTATTAAATAAATTATTTACAGTTTGTGATGACAAAATGCTTAAAATAGTCGGGAAATCCTATGTCTCAATCTCCAGCGTGTTACCACAATTCAACGATAATACCAGTGCTAAGTATTTGATTAATGAAACTAATTTAGTTAAATTAACTGAATTACTTAAACCTATCCATATGGAGATATTTAAATTCAGTTGGTTATCGGCAAAATTAAGTGAGAGGAAGCAAACTATCTTATTAAGACATCTTTTGAAAAAATCTAAATATGAATTACATAAATTTAATTTATTACATGAAAATGCTACAGGTTTTTCCCAATTATCTTTACTCTTTATCAACTATTACGAAGATTCAAGTACTATTAACAATCCAAATCGTATTGATTATTTTGTCAATGAAATGTACTATATCATGGGGAAATATTCCTTAGAATCTATGAGATCTCTAGATATTTTTCTTTTAATATCATCTGAATATATCTTAATGTCATACATGAAATGTATTGATTTTTTGAAACGTACAGATTTTATAAATAAAGAAATTGGCAGCAACAAAAATAATTTGATGCTATCTAATATTATTCTTTTTAATTTAGAACAAAATGATGATATTCACACGAATTATCAAAATTTGATCTCTATTCTAATTAAATTTAAATTGCTGGACCCAAATCAAATATGGGAAAATTTATCACCAGATGGTACCACTTTGGATGATTGGTTAAATAAATTAGAAGATATCCTTGAAAGAGAATCAATGAAGGGAGTTGATAATCCCTTAGCTATGGCTGCTGCACTAACTAATGAGGAAGACGATGATAATGAGACTTTTGACGATAAGTCACAAAATGATAAAAAGGATTCCAACAGTACAGACAACGAGGATAAAGCTGAGATGAACAAAAATATTACAACAAATAAAGATTCACAATTAGAACAAATAGAGACATGGAAATCAAGTAAAAAAATACAATTTTTAGAAAATTTAATTATACATGGTTGTTTTAATGAAGCTATTTCAATTATTGCACAACACCCAAAATTAATTTATTTAGATCCGAAGATTACAAAACTATTATCACGTTGTATTGAACATTCTATACACCCATTATATAAGGAAACACCGTATTGTTTTGATAGAAACCAAGATGCTTTACAACAGTGTTCATTGATTACAACATTAGATAGTGATTTAATTAACACAAAACCAAGGTTATTTAAAACAACAAAAACTTTTGATATTGGTCAGGACATAGAATTAAATGTCCAATATAGATTTTACTTTTCTGAATGGATTAAAGATTTACCTGCAATTGATTCTATTGATAAACTTTTCAAGTTCTCGCATGAAATTCTGTCTGTGATAGGTCCCTATTTAGCTTATTGCCCAACATTAATTACAAAACTTGTTAGGATTTCCATAAATGATATTGGGAAAGAAGCAAATGATTTAGTGACTAATAAGACTGTAGATAATACAGCTACTGTTGAAAAATGGATTGATTATTTTAGAAAATTCATATTCCCTTGTGTACCACTATTTGATAAAAATACTTGTGTTGCTACAGAAGTTTATAATTTAATGAAATTATTCCCCTTTGAAAAAAGATATTTTATGTATAATGAGATGTTAACAAGATTATCTCAAGATTCCTTACCTATCAAATTAGGCTTTAATAAAGCAGAGAAAGAAGTTAAATCCCTCTTAAAGGCCTTGAGTATTGATACAATAGCCAGGGAGTCAAGAAATTTATCGAATTTGATCTCTTCGAATCCCTTAGCCACTTTAGTACCTGTTGTTAAACAAATTGAAAATTACGACAAAGTGTCTGAATTAGTGATATTTACTGCTAGATTTTTCAATGAATTCTCTTTTGATGTCTTACAATATGTTCTTTTACTAAGATTGACATTCGAAAGACCCGCCATACAATCTAATGGTGTTAACCAAGCCCCTTGGGTTCAAAGGTTGGCTGTTTTTATTGCAAGTTTGGCTAAACATTGTAGACAAATGGATCTTTCAAATATCATCACGTACATTATTAAAACATTGCATAGCATAGATGATAAAAGCAATGTTATTGCTTTGGCTATACTGAAGGAATTAATTATCACAGTTGGTGGTATAAGAGATCAGAATGAAGTTCCATTTAAAAATTTACTTATGTTGAATGCTGGTGCACCTTTAAGACAAGAGGCAAGAAAATTAATTTATGATTCACGAGACTCTAACCTTGATGCAGCACAAGACTTGATTTCATTATTTATTAAACAAAACTCTATTTCTGAACTTATATTGTTAATCTATAATTTGAATCTACAAGCTAATCAAACTGAAGCACATTATAAGATTTTATCATCTCGGTGTGATGAAATGACTAATCTGTTGTGGTCCTTTATCGAGCTGGTCAAATTTTGTTGTAAGGACGATACTTTTGTTGCTAATGTCCTACCTTTCCAGGAATTAACCAACAAATTCCATTTAGCTACCCCTTGGGTATTTCATATATGGAGAGATTACATAGATCAAAAGGAAAATGCACAAGACAATAATGATGAAACATCAACAAAAAAAGATGGGAATATATCAGATGTCAATTTTGATGTTATAATGGAGGAGGCGGTTTTTCATGATATTGAATTCACACATTTATCTAGAGATCTTTTTATAACATTTTGGAAATTTTCGTTGTATGATATATACCTTGATAAATCACTTTATGATGAGATAAAGAATAAACTAGACATTATGGAACGTAAAGAAACAAATTCTAGGAAGAAGGTTGCAATTAATAATAAAATTAAGAAAATATTGGTTTCGTTTATTTCACATCAACGGACCTTCAAACAAACATCAAGTTTATTGAAAGAAAAAGTCAAAGGTTGGCTTGAAACTTTTGATACTCATAAAATCCAATCATTATTACAATATGCTATTATTCCAAGAGTCTTGTTTTCTCCATCTGATGCAATATATTCTGCCATTTTTATTTTACAAGCCTTTGAAATTAAGGAAACAATTATGATATTTTATGAACTTATCCAATCAAATATATTAGAAACATTATTGTTTAGTTGCACAAGTGCAGAAGCTGGTAATTTAGGAATGTTTTTCTTCACTGTGCTTGACCGTATCGAAAAGGAAAGAAAAGATAGTTCTTCTGAAATTGTTTCTTATAAACGTCAAATATATGATTTACAAACAAGTATAGTAAGACAAGTTATTAATTGTTTAAGTTCAAAGAATTATATGTCAATTAGAAATGGGATCGAGTTCATGAAACATTTGTCTTTAATATTCCCTGTGATTGATACTCATCTAACTATATTAACTATTCTTTTAGAAGAAAATCTACTTTCTGAAAAAAGAGAAGATATTAAGTTACCCACAAATGCATTACTTGGACATTTAAAGGCGAGATTAAAGAACTCTGCCGTTAAGTTAGAAGATTTCTGTGAGATGACTGAGGATGAAATAAAAGAAAAGGAAGAGTACGAATCTGAATTGAATGAGATAACACAATATGAGATTTCACTTGCTAATGAGCAAAAAGAAATTGAACTTAGAAAGAAGTTAGAAATGAATAAATTGCAAAGAAAGAAGGAACAGGAAGAAGAGGAAAAAAAGGGAAACGAGAAAATGTCTTTGGATGAAAAAATGGTTCATTTACCTAAAGCACCAAGTAGTACTAAGTTATCTCAACAGTTGGCTTCTGCCAATAAGCTATCCATACAGCAAGAAGAGGCTGGAACAAAGAAATTCGAATGGAAAATGTATAAAGTAGAAAGATGTATGGAAGATGTTATTGAAGCACTTAAAAGAAATGATGTAGAAGGCGCATCTTCTTTTATTCCTGATGGGAAAATTCAAAAAGAGTTAAAGATATTAGCCAAGAGTCAAAACAAGTCATTGAATGAATTTAGGGAAGATATCCACAAAATTTTGAAGGATTGGTTTACTTCTTTAGTTCATCATCCAAATAACCCCGACTTTGTTAAACAACTAAATACATTAAAGAATTCTATAATTTATATCTCAAACCAGGACCTCTCTCCTATGGAAGACATGTATGGTGATAGTACACCATTACCTAAAAGACCAAGTCGCTACAATAATACCACTAACACTGCTACTGCTACTGCTACTGCTACTGCTACTGAGTCTAAGAAAATTGTTTCTCTTCCACCCCAGCCTGGCTCTTCGTTATCTTCAGCATCAAAAGTTGTTGATACTACGAGAGCACCATTAGAACATTCAAGATACGCTGGTGATATAACGGCAAATAAGGGTGAAAAGAGTCCGATACGAAATCCTCCAACAAAGCCAGCTGAAAAAAGATACAGAAATGTTAATGATCCTAGAGGATTTGATAGTATGAGCAGTGGTAACCCTAAGACTGGACCTCCAGCTGATTTAAGAAATGCTGAAAGACGGGTGCCGCCAAAGGGTCCTAACAAATCAAGATTTGACAATTCAAGTAGAAATGATAGGCATGCACCTGTTAAAGAGGACAAATTCGTTAAAAAGGACGATAGATTCAATTTCAAAAGATCTTTACCATCAAGAGATTTCAATGACTTACCAAATAACAAAAGATTAAATACTACCGGGCCTCAAAGGGATTATCATTCATTTGCATCTACCCAGCCGTCATCAATGAGGAAAATGAGTAATAATAGCAATAACAATGGTAACAGATATGATGATTCTCATAATAAGTCATCACGTAACAGAAATGACAATAAGACTACATTCCCACAAGGGCCTAAGAGTGCAGGTTCTCGTTATCAAAGATAAGTAAATTCAAGCATAAAGTATATGTAATGTTAATCACCATAACAATAGCAAATCTATAATATCTATACATACCTTTATATAGAATGGATTGATGTTGGGCGTGTCTTTTTCATTAGAACAGTGAAGACAGCTTCATCTTACTTTCTCTCTTCGAGCGAAGTTTAATTTTCAATTCTTTTATGATGTAACAACATTTTTTTTTTGTTCTTTAAAAAATTATCTAATTTAAATGGTCAAAGAATCAAAGACAAAAAAGAAATTGTCTCGATGGTTTGAAGGAGCTATAAGGTTTATATTTTAGTTCCTTTCAATAAAAATAACCACGATAACAACACCTGCATATGATATATATTTAATAAAGGTAGTAGCTGCAAAACTATATCTTAATGAGTGAGGAAATTTGGAGTGGAAATGAAGGCTATCTTTATGTTTATGTAAGTAAAGCGAAAGATCTACCTAACTTGATCAAATTAGATAAACAAAATGTCATGTTAAGGTTAAGAATAGCTCATATGACAAGAGAGAGTGATGTGAAATTTAGAGCTGGTCAGAATCCGATTTTTGATTATTTAGAGAAATTTGAGATTACACCAAGTGTCAAACCGATCATGCATGTGGAAGTGTACTGTGATAGAAAAAAAAAATCCCCATTACCTATTGGACGTTGTGAAGTGGATTTAATGAATGGGATCCGTGCCGATCCAAAAGACGGGTATTGTACTTGGTATGAATTGAGAAGAAACGGTAATGAATTTGCTGGTACAATTTTTATTGAATTGACATTTAAGCCGAATTTGAAGAGAAACCATTTGAAAAAAATCGATAAAGAGACAATGAGGTTAGATGCATCTGTAGCAGCTAGGCCGATCCCACCATTGCCTACTGAACCTAAGTATGTATCAAGTGCAAGTATCACACATACTATTGAAAAGACTATGGACGATTCTAAATCTTTACAATCAAATACTCCACAATATATGCATGCGTCTGAAATGAGACAGGTGACGCCATTGATACGAAATATACAATATGGGATTGACAATTTCAACGGAGTTAATATGAGTTATGATAATATTAATAGTAGAAATAACAGTTTTTCACCTCAAATAAACTTATCACCTTGTGAATATAATCGATATGCAAACCAACATAATTTCGAGACTAATCAATTTGGCGCACCAAATTTCACATCATCTGTTGATACGAGTAATACAATGTTAAGTCAAGACACTTCTACTACCACAGTGACATCAACGTCGGCGGAGACTAGATTCCATTTTGCAAATTTAAAGAAATTGAAAGAACGTATTAATATTTTCAAGAACCCTAATATATCACAAGAGAAATATTTACGACAAGACGAAATTATGGGATCACCACATACAAATAATCCTAACAATAATAATAACAACAACAACAATAATAATAAAGGTGTTGATATTGAAGCTTTAGAAAAGGCTATTGGTGTGACATCAGTAGAGGATGATGGGGAAGAAGAACAAGGAGAGCAAGACTACAATGGATATGACTCTTATAAACGACCTACCCCACCTATGGATTCTGATTATAATAGAGGTAGTGTCATAGTAGCGGGATCGCGAAGAAGCAGTGATAGAAAGAGTCCATCAAGAGGAAATGAAGTCCCCCGTTTACCATATTTACCAGAGAATGCTTCGTTATATTCAACCTCATCATTATCACCAAGGTTAGAAATGCAGTTACCACCATTGCCTAGTGAAAGAAAAATGTCAAAATTAACTCTTTCAAAGACACCCCAATTACCAAATCTACCAGCCCATCCTTCAAATTACAGAAGCAGATCAAATTCATCTTCACCAATCAGAAGACCATCCCCACCATCACGTTATTAAGGGTATAAAGACATAAACATATATATATATATAAAGGTTGAGAGAGGCAAGGAGGAGAATTGGGTTACAAATGTATAGAAATATAATACGATTAGGTAGGCAACAAAAAAAATATACAACAAAGAGCAATTATCAAAAGAACATAATGGTATACTATGGGTAAAATGTACTCTTTTCTTGTTAATCTTATAAAATATATATACGTACGCGTGTGAGTAAGTGTGTGTGTGTCTGTGCAAAATATCTATCAGAAATTGTATAAATATACATGTACATTTTTGTGTTGCGAGGAGAGAGAGAGAGAGAGAAGATGTTAGTATCTAAAATATAGGTTCATTGTCATCATCACCCATATCACCATATCCGTCGTCATCATCGCCATCATTGAAATATTTCTCAGCATTATAATCGTCGTCGTCATCTTCATCATCTTCAAAATCGTCGTCGTCTTCAATCTCATCCATGACAGATTTCCTTTGATTCTCTTTATTTTCATCATTATCATCATCATTCTCATTAACATCACTACCGATCACAACATCATTGCCAACTTCCTCAGCCAATTCCTTCAATTTCTCCAACATAGATAACCCAAGCTTATCTTGTCCACTTCCGTCAGCATCCGGATTCATATTATCACCGTCACCACCACTACCATTAACATTGCCACTATTACTACCACCACCTATAATTCCATTATTCCCACCGCTATTATTTTTAAATCTTTTCAAATTTAACAATTTTTTCTTATTGAAACCCATAACGTTGTACAATTCTTCAGGAAACAGATCTTTAACGAAGGGGTGATCTGTTAGGGACTCGACGCCATTGAACGTTTTTTTATGTTTCAAATATCTGTCACCGTACCTTTCAATATCGTTTGAGTTATCCACTTCGATAAAATTCGAGTTTTTTACCTTTTTATCGTCTTTGGTAGTGTCGTCTAGGTTAAACACAGAGTCACTAAGATCGTTTAGATGGGTGATACAGTAAGAGGCAACTAATCTCTCCCTATATGATATGGTTGGATTATTGACTGGTAAAGACAATTTAGGGACTTCGGAGTTATGTAATTGAGACTGAGATAGGATATCTTGATATGCTATACCTACAGGAATATTGAAGTTGTTATTACCACTATTCCCATTTCTGAACCCACCACGGAAACTCATTAGTGATGTATCTATATTGTTGTGCTATAATTAATGTATTATAATACGATCATATACATAAATATATAAATATATATATATTAAAAATTCTGGTGATATATATCAGTATGAAGTAATAGCTGCTGTAAGAAATATTCATTAGATATAAAGATATTTCAACTAAATGATTGAAATAAAGCTCTGAGACAGAACACAATAACATTACCTAAGATGAGATGAGATGAGATGAGATGAGATCAACCATTAATATTGCTAATAGTCTGTATCCCAAATAAAGTGAAAAATTAAATGGTAAAATGAATTAAAAAAAAATTTTTTTTTTGGCACTCATCCCTGCCCCACTTGATGTGATGTAAGGATGTTGTTAATGTATTAGAATGTTAAAACATCATTTAATTACCAGTGGGGTAAGCCAAAATGGTATGTATATAAATATGTATGTATGTATATATTTGTAGATCACACGTATGTAAAAGAGTCTATCAGTTATCTGGATTTAATTACACCTACCATTATGTAGTATAGATAAAAGAAAGAAGGGAAGAAAAAAACAAACAAACAAACAAAGATGATTGTGTTGTAATTTTGCCACATTTCTAATCTTCTAACAATTCAGCAATATCTTCATCACTATCTTCATTATATGCAGTAGTATAATGTTGTTGTTGTTGTTGTTGTTGTTGTTGTTTTTTCTTTAAATTATCAATAGCCTGTCCCAACATCTCTTGTTGTTTCTTGACCCTATACCTTGTTTTATTACCCCATCCGAACGCAGTTGGTTCTTTGTCATCTTTGCCGTCATTGAATAACCCATCCGTACCTTCCATCAATTGGTTTTTCTTTCTCTCTTGTTCTGCTTTAATCTGGTTAGCTAATTGTCTTTTAGCCAATTCCCTTTGAACAAGACGTCTGATCAATATATACCCACCAATGATGATGACTAATCTAAAGAGTTGCTTATGATCGATCGATTGAATTCTTGTAATAGCTCTGTGTTTGATATTTTCTAATAGATCCATTATATATATATATAAATGTGTGTGTGTGTATTGATAATTGATAATGACCGTGTGATGCGTACTACAGTTATAACTTCCGTAAGCCCCTCCTAACCGTAGTATTGATATCTGTATATAAACATATCTGTATATAAATATATATATATATGTAAATATATATTATGTTATGTTTGTGTGTTTAATAAATGGAAAGTTTTCAAAGTTTCGAGGCCACGTGACCGTGGAGGGTATGGGTGTTGCTGATATTGTGATGTAAGAAATACCAAGACAAACTACATTTTATAACCACAACATAGCCTTGTATTCATGTATATTCATATATTCATATATTCATATATATATCTACTTAAATTTGGAATATAACACTAGCAATATCAACAGTATCAACACTGCTATGATCGAATAACTAATGATTTTATTAGCAACAAGTCTTCTACTCATCACTCTTAAAGTTCTAACAGATTTATCTAGATATGTGTCTGCTTGAGAAAGATGGTTCCGTGAGTGTTCCAGAGTCTCTCTCTGCGACCGTAGATCGTTCATGATCTGGGACCCTATCTGTTCTGTATCGTACGCTACCCTTTGTGCATCCATCAATCTTCTGTTTGTTTTGTTTAGAATATGGTGACTATCTAATAACTGCTGTCTCTGCTCTTCATCCATGTACGATATACCGTTACTTTCCCCAGGAGCAGTCCCCTGAGTGTTGAACAAGGCATTCCTATTTTCCTCCTCCGCCAATTTGTTTAGTGGATCCACTATGTTCTTCTGTAAATCGGTCTTTAAACCCCTTAAATACGACCTCCATTTGGATTTCTCTTCGATACTGGTCCCTGCGTTGTTGACCTCTATGTTCATTTGTTCCAGGATCTCCAATAGATCATCTTTGTTGGTTTCCAAAGTTTCGATAGTGGGGGTCTTGCCGGACGACCGGTTTGATATTTCCAATTTTGTTGATTCGTATAATGTTTTGAATTCTGCCTCGTATGATTCCAATAGGTTTGACATTCTTTTTGGCGTGTATCATTTATCTTTCCAGTATCCAATATACTATCCACAAACCCTCCCCGCAACGAAGTATATGTATATATATGTATATATATAGCATGTGTTTGTATGTTTGTTCTGTCTTGTTTCTTATCTATCTGTTGCTGTGGGGGTATTTTTTTTGTTTTTGTTCTTTTCTGTTTTCTGTTTTCTGTGCTTCGGTTCTTGTTTCTTTTTTTTTTGTTCCCAAAAGAAAAGAGAGTAGGAGGAAAAGGAAGAGAGTGAGAGAGACAGAGTGTGGTGTGTGGTGTGTGTGAATTCAATGATGCACAAGACGTCTTGTCTCTCACTCGAGTGTCAGTCAGATGCGATGGGCAACTGGGTGATGGTTGATCTGTTGCTGTTGTTTCTGCTGCAGGTCTCTGAAACAAATATGTGGCATATTTTATACATACGTTAACACGTTAACACATTAACACATTAACACATTACACGTTCTCCGTCTCTCTGTGGGTGTTTGTGTATTATACAGTGAACGGTGCCTAGAAAACTAACTGACTATAACTATATACATATACATATATATATGTGTATTTTTATGTTTACCTGTGTGTGTATGCGTATGTATATGTATAATGCACTCAAGGATTCCAAATGTGGGGAATAAAAGACTGAAATATAGTACACCTGCAAATGATACAACCAGTATAAGTAACCACCGCAATAGCCCTATCAACAACAACGACAAAGCCATGACAGTGGATAATAATTCTGCTACCATGCTAACAGACGTCACTAATAATAAGAAAAAATATTCGTATTCTGCTTCATACCATCGGCGTCTTAGCACTAACAATAACAACAACACTGCAAGCACCACCACCACAAACACCACTACTTCTACTTCCTTGCTTTCTAAGAGAAACTCATATAAGAATAAAAAACTAACGTTTGGCGATGAAACTTCTATTGAACTAGTTAAAAATAGACAACGAAAGATTCTAAATGATATCAACAAACTGAACCATGCGATCTCAGAGATCAATAAAACTATATCCCAACTGCAAAACATCGAACTCGCTAAACTATCAAAGGATACAGCTGGACTGAACGATGAGATACACTTGATCTCAAGGGACATCCGCTCCTTCGACGACATGATACAGTCTATTGACGATGAGATAATCAAGTTGGAACAAGTGGATAAGATGTTCATCACGAATGAAACGCTACGACACAAGATCGAGTGTCAGGACCTGTTCAACGTGCTGGATTTAAGACTGATTGAGAAAAGGGCCTCTTTAAAGAATGAAATGGACCAGATTCTAAGCGACTTCAAACCATCTGAAGATCTGATAGACGATATCAAACGGTATAATGAACAGATCGAACTGTACAGGTGTGAGCTGAATGGGTTGAAGACGGAGAATGGGAGTAAAGTGAAGTCAAAGGAGAAAGATGAATTAATACCGAATTTGGAGAAATTCAAACTGGAAAGAGGCACAAAACTCAACGACCTCTTGACACAGAATAGTAAATTGCACTCAGCCTTGGATGATATAACTTCAGAGAAAGAAAAGTATCAAAATGATATAAACCATGTCAATCTGGAGATATCAAAGCATAAGGATCGAATCGAGGTGTTGGAGAAAGAAATATCTCAGTTGACTATCGACATTACACCGCCTTTAATAATCCGGTCACAAGAGTTGAAGAATGAATTGGATGAGTCAAATTCAGAGATTGATGAAATACAAACAAAGTATAGGATAATTAAGGATCGATACACCTTACAAGTGAACAAATTGACACATGAGAGAAAAAGGAATAAAGCCCTAAATGAGGCCATCTCCAAGACCTGAAAGGTCGGGGTGGTGGTGGCCCCTCAACTCTTGAAAATCCAAGCCCTAACACCAAATGTTTTGCCTCGTGTTCTTCAATTGTTTCATTTCGTTTCGTTCTTCTTCTCTTTGTTCTTCCTTTTCGCGTTGTTTGGTTTTTTTTTTTTCGTGACGGAGTTTTATTCTTTCCGTATCCGTAAATTTGAATAGTAATGGTGAAGAAGAAAGGGATGGAGGATTTGTTATAGTAACACAGAGAAACATGGAGATAGATCGCTAGTAAAGTCACTGATATCCTTAGAGGGCGATACTAGTGAGAGTAAACTGGGTGATAAGATGAAACAGCCTTCCTAGACCACAAAAAAAAAATACAGAAACATTTTTTTTTCATCTTTCTCTTGTTTTTATCTTTTTGGTGATACATATTATTCCTAACCGATTAACAACCGTCAAAAAGACATATATACATATATCCATATCTATATCTAGATTTGTTATACGTTGCTTAGGTTTTGTTTTGAAATCACGGTATATTCTTTTTTTTTTTTTATATCTTTTTTTAAAGTGTTTTATAACTACACAGTACTGAAGGTGGATTGAATTAGATCGAAGTCTTATATAATTAATATTTTATTATATTGATTGCTGAATAAGAGGTAGAATACGTAACTATACTTATATATATATATATTGTGTGTGAGTGTGTGAGTGTGTGAGTGTGTGAATGTGTGTGTGTGTGTATGTGAATAATGCCTGGATTGATCGTTACCGCAAGACAAACGTATTATCCTATTGAATTATCAAACTCTGAACTGTTATCACATTTCAATACTATTAAAGAATACAATGAAGATATCACTGTAGACTGTATAAGGCAGTTTAAAAAGTTCCATCCAGACGTCAAATTAATAGACCAACAACCAGAAATGGTGCCACAATTAACAAGGCAATCAATGATCAGCTTTTTATATAAAATATCCATCCTATCAAAAGTGACAAACGGTATATTTTACCATGCAACTAGACTGTACGACAGATATTGTTCAAAGAGAATTATACTTAGAGAGCAAGCTAAATTAGTCCTTGCTTCCTGTCTTTGGCTGGCCGCTAAGACTTATGGTGGTTGTAATCATGTCATAAACAACTATGTCATCCCTACTGGTGGTAGATTCTATGGTCCAAATCCAAGAGCAAGGATACCAAGGCTATCTGAATTGATACACTATTGTAACAACGATAACAACACTAATGATATCCACAACAGTAACCTCGGCAATAATAATTTTTTCGATGAGTCTATGTTTTGTCAAATGGAGTTACATATTTTGGATACTCTGAATTGGAACGTCTATGAACCAATGATTAATGACCTTATTTTAAATGTAGACGAAAATTGTTTGATTCAGTATGAATTGTATCAATCTCAATTGCAGAATAGAAATCGTTGTACAAATAACCCCAATACTAATATTGCTGCTGCTACTGTTACCACCACTAGCCAAAAGATTAATGAGAATAAGAGACATTCACATGATTCTACAGACACTGATGCCACAGTGGATGATATTGATGATTTGATTAATGAAGATAAAGAATTGATACTGAAAATTGAATTAATTAATTTGAAAAGATTCTTGATCGATTTGTCTTGTTGGCAGTATGATTTATTGAAATATGATATAGAGGATGTCGTAACAGTAATATTCAAGTTGATTAATATGTTCGGTGGTCATGATGTTTCTCCCTTATTATCATTACCAACAACAACAACAACAGATACAATAGTATCACCATTCATGGCTGTATCATCCCCTTCTAATTCTAAATCAACTATTCATGATAATATTCAAACAATTTTTATTAATTCATTGATAAATGTTCCTCAGCCTTTACTGTTAGTATACAAAGATAAACTTGGTATTGTACCATTTGTATTTAAAGTGAAAGAATACTACACTAATTTACAAATGATGAAAATTATGGATGTGACAAAAAACAGATTTCCATCAACACAATATTTCGATTCGTATAACAACAGTAGTAACCATTTCACAGATACATCATCTATTGAATCGTCGCCATCGTTATCTGTTACAACCCCATCCAAACAACAATTGAATATTTCAAATAGCGGTAGCAACAGTATGACTGTTTCATCTGGTAATAATTACATTAATAATAATAATAATAATAATGCCATCATCAACACAGTATCTTCTATTAGTTCAAATATACATAATAGTGGGAACAAGACAGAAAGTAGTATTTTCAGCAGCCATCATTATCCATATGTAAATGGATCAACGTCATTCACTACCAATACTGCATCACCTATTACACCTCAATTGTTCACATTCCCGATCAGTAAGAATGATGCAAATGATAAAGAAAATGACTCTATATTAAACAACAAAATTGTGCCACTGCCTCATATAACATCATCTGATTCCAACTCTTACCACAATAGCCACGACCCTTTTAAGAAAGAGTCTACAATATTAAGATCTACGACGGAATCTCAACAAAACTCTTTGAACAATCATATTCGCTGAGATGCTCCTTATACTACACCCAAATTTTATCAATAGAAAGAGATGTATGTGTATATTTATTTACTACATAGATACCCTAATTAATAGTCTCATATGAACTTCCTAATGACGTAAATATTGAATGGATACCCTTTGCAAGTTGGTCAATTGGATAGTGTGTCGATGGTACAATAAACGTATACCAAAAGGCTATAATCATGTTGAAGATTGTCTCAAGGGACTTGGCACTTCCCAAAATTTCCTTTTTCGGTAAATCCGAAGGAAATGTTCCAAAAAAAAAAAATAAATAAATAAATAAATAAATAAAAAGAAAAAAAAGAAACTGCTCCACGTTTCGTTGCTTTTTTTATTTTCATTTTTGGTAAATTTACAGTTTTTAACTTGGTTTCTTTTGCTTCTTTAAGAGTAAAAAAAAAACTGCTCTACTGATTTATTTTAATATGATGTGGTTATTATATAGAACCTACTTGAACTGTTCAGTAGATCAGATCATATTTACCGCCAAGTGGTTCTTAATTGATTGAGAGATAGTGCGTAAAGGAGGAAGAAGAAAAGAAGAATATAGAATTATTATGCGTCCAATACATACATTAGTAAGGTTGTTGTTGTTGTTGGCTTCAGATAGTCTGCAACCTGTTGTAGCTGTTGATACTGATTCATCTAATATACTAGTAAAGGATCCTCCTGAAAGTGATATCGGCAGCAGTAGGGTTGGTACTAGTGCCAGCAATATTGAAGTTGAAAACGTAGATTACAATAACGAATATAGTTATGATGGTGATAACGATGGTGATGACGACGCTCTTGTTAAGAGAGACGACACAGACTCAAACTTGACAATAGTTGGTACATGGTCGTCTAAATCAAATCAAGTGTTCACTGGTCCAGGATTCTATGATCCTGTAGATGAACTATTAATTGAACCTTCTTTGCCAGGTATTTCCTATTCTTTCACTGCAGATGGCTGGTTTGAGGAAGCATCGTATCAGGTCACCGGAAATCCAAAGAATCCAGCATGTCCCTCTGCTGCAATGACATTTCAACATGGAACATACAAGATTTATGATAATGGGACTTTGATATTGACGCCAATCTCTGTAGATGGAAGACAGTTGGTAAGTGATCCATGCAACGATAACGGTATCTCCGCATATAATAGATACTCTCAAGAAGAAACTTTTAAATCGTATTTAGTCGTGTTGGATGACTATTATGGTGTTTATAAACTGTTGTTGTATAAATTCGATGGGTCTCCAATGCAACCATTGTATCTGGCATACAGACCACCATTGATGTTACCTACAGAGACATTAAATCCAACTTCTACTGCTACAAGTAGTACAGAGTCAACATCTGCTGATTTAAATTCGAAGAGAGATTCTTTAAGTAATTTAGTTAAAAGATCATTGGAGAATAAGTATAGGACAAATGCTGTAAAACAGCCATCTAAATCATTTTTCATGTCAAACATCTTCTGGTACATATCAGCCTCGGTTATTGGTTTAGGCTCATTATTGTTCTTTATATATTAAGGTATATAAATATAAATATATATATATATATATATATATATATATAGAAGTTATTAAATTTCAAATTCATCGACCTCTAACCCACAGTCAATACAACGTCGTTTCATCATTGTATTACCATCTTCATCTTTATAAGTATCAATGGATTCACCGAACCTGTGTTCATGGTTCAACTTCCCATATTTTTTATCTCTTAATTTCTTGGTAAATTCTTGTGCTCTTGTCTTTAACCTCATTGTTTCGATCTCTTTTCTATACAGTTGTTCCTTTCTTTTGATCTTAAAGGTTTCACGTCTTTCCCATTCTTTATCTAAACCCTCTTCACCACCCCACTTCTTAAATGCAAACGCTTCGATCTCACATCTGACAAACAATTGCATTCTAGCAAACGTCCCGGAATGAGGGTTAGGTTTTTCCAATCTATGAAATAAGCTCTTGTCATTTAATTCATCTTCAGTTAGAAAATAATCTTCTTTACATTCGGTCTTTGTCAACAGAGAATATTTTTCAGGATGCAGTTTTGAACATTGTTTACAGACATTCAATTTAAAAACATCATCTAAGATCGGATCCATTTCAATATTGATTCTACATTCTTTACACTTGATGGCTTGTGATATGTGTTCGGGTGGTGGTCTATTTTCATAAAGGCTTCTTCTTTGCCTTTGTTCCTCTTTCCAATCCTCCAAAGTTTTAATATTTGAATGAGCAGCCGCTTCACCCGCATAGTAATAGTAGTCATCACTATTACTATTGATATGATAACTATATATACCTTTATCATTTGGATTAATATAACCACCGTTTAAATTCTGCATAGTAGAAAAATCGAAATCAATATAATCTTTAGTTTTCACAGTAGGACGTATTTTAGGTTTATTTGTTATATGAGTAGCATTGTTGTTGATGTGAGTAATATTGTTGTTGTTAGTCTCTTTGCTATTATTATTATTATTATTATTAGTAGTAGTAGTAGTAGTAGTAGTAGTAGTATTAGTAGTATTAGTATTTGATGATACTGATATTGTGGTTAAAGAATCATGGTTTATCTGTTTTTTAATAATTTTATTAGAATTAGGATTAGAGGTAGAATAAGAATTGGGTTGTGGTCTGGCTGGTAAATTCCTACTTTCTATAGTTTTGACCTGTAAATTATTCAATAGGCCTCTTTGTTTTAATCTTTCTAATGCCCTTTTTCTATTTGCTTCAATCTTTGCTCTCTGTTCCTCATTCATAACAAGAAGTGTCAGTTACAGAAATGCCTATATATCTGTACGCGCACACACACACACACACAGACATGCACACACCTACATTCACACTACCCAGAAGTATCTATGTGTGTATCTAGATTGTAGCTGCAACAATTATAGATGCGATTCCAGATGATTTCTTTGCTATATAAAAAAGAGTCAAAAGATCAAAAGATGTATGCCACTAGAAGCATTAGTAATCACGATGAGTAAAACACGCAAGATTTTGACGCTACCTTTACACCCATACCTCCACGTACACGTATAGAAATTTGTAAATTTTGGTTTTGTTTCTTGTTTTTGTTTGTTTCTTTTTTTTTTCTTTTTACTGTTGTTATCGTTTAGTTCACAGCCAAAATACAATAGAGATTCTATGATTGGGCATGCTTTGGCGGATTTCCTAATACGGTAGAACTTTTGTCACATACAACGAGACGTGTTTGTCTGTTCTTTCGCTTCGATTCGAAGAAAAGGGAAACCTGTTTTTGTTGCTTTTTGTTGCTTTTGTTTTTTTGTTTGCGGTCAACAAGAGTTTTTCTTTTTAGTTAGGGTACAATGTCGCTGTGGCATTTGATCTGGAGGTTTGCCATTAGGGCTAGCCTGTATGGGACAGTTTTATATAGGAATATCTGACAGCAAAAAAGGCTTGACTTCTTTGTTAAAAGATGATAATAAAGGATCACTAAGAGAGAAAGAGAAGCAACCTGCATTTTTTTTTTCCCCTTCTTTTCTGTGTTAGTTTTCTAGGGTTGTTCGGAACACTCAACAGTACTGGATTAAGTAGGGTTGATTTCGTGTCGAGGAGAGTGGCGCTTTATATTTACCCACTTCCCTTCCCAATATTAACCTAGGGCATATCCCAAAAAAGAAAAAGGAAATCGAGATGCAATTTCTATGGAAGAGAGCAATTTCTCCTCGATCTCTGACACGCACCAAATTAAGTCTCGTTTAGCAAAAAAAAGAGCAGAGAGAGAAAGAGAGACAGAAGCATCAAGAAACAAACAAAAAAACAAACGAATTCAAACCTTCTTTGTCCGTTAGAGAAGAGATACAGAATGAAAGTGAGAGGGTCTCTCGGTGATATTTCATTCAAAATAAGTAATACTGTTTCCTGAAGATTAATAATACAACTAGTGCACACTACACTCAAGCTTTGCCGGTGATTAGCATTATTTATGCTATTATCCATTAGACTGCCTTTAGAAAGATCTGCGATATCTTTCTTTCTTTCTTCAGAATCTCTAAGAACTCAACACTTATCTTTTTTTGTTTTCACTATACACTTGCCTTTCTCTTTTAATTTTTCTTTTTTTATATTTTTTTTTTTCATCCATTCTCTTTTCTCTTCGTTTCTTTGTATAAAGGTATGATCTATCTATATATATAGATATATATATAAACACGCTCGTGTGTCTCTATATTTTACCTAGTAATCTCATCTTGCCGTATCTTCTCTTTTTTCAATCATATTTTACGTTATACATGACAGTAACAAGCTTTTAAAACCACGTAGGAGGTATCTCACATTTATATATACCCCCGCACTCACACCTACACCTACACCTACACCTACATCCATACTTATATCATCATAATCATTGCTATTACCTCTAAATATGAAGTTGTTGACCTTACTGTGGCTGTCTGTCGTTTTATTTAGTGTCAAATATGTTATGGACTGGGCCTTCTATGCGTGGTTACCAACAAACTATATCTTTGATCCACAGACTTTAAACGAAATAGTCAACGGTGTATTAACAAAATATGACAATATTAAAACTGCAGACAACTCCACACTCACCAATGAAATCAATGTTGAACATTTGTTAAGAGACGTAAGAGATGCATTAGCTAGCCACTACGGTGAAGAGTACATCAATCCATACATCGAAGAAGACTGGGTCTTCAACAACGCTGGTGGTGCCATGGGACAAATGTTGATTCTTCATGCCTCCATATCCGAGTACGTGATCCTGTTCGGTACGGCCGTGGGCACAGAAGGCCATACCGGTGTCCATTACGCGGATGATTACTTCACTATCATACATGGGACACAGACTGCTGCGTACCCATTCGCTACAAAAGCCGAGGTCTATAAACCTGGTATGACACACCATTTAAAGAGTGGGTATGCCAAGCAATACAGTATGCCAAGTGGGTCCTTTGCTTTGGAATTGGCTCAAGGTTGGATACCATGTATGTTGCCATTTGGTTTCCTAGATACATTTTCTTCCACTTTAGATGTGTATACACTTTACCGTACAGTTTACTTGACTGCAAAGGATATGGGTAAAAACTTATTGATTAATAGAAAGTTTTAGGCACTATTCCCTATCCTTCCCCATTCTCTCTCTCTCTCTCTCTCTCTCTCTCTCTCTTTATATATACATATATATCATATAAAGATCAAAGTATTTATTTATTTATTTATTTATTTATTTATTTATGGATTGACTTGTTGTGGCCAGATCACTCTCTTTAATTCATTTTCTTAGTAATAAAAATTACTAATTGGGTCGTGTCCATATATCACTCTAAACGGTATGTACTTGGGTGTATGGGTGATCCTTTCTTTTTGTTCACGTGGTCTCAATGGAAGGGGAGAGAGAAAAAAGAGAAAAAAGAAAAAAAAAAAACAAATCGAAAACTTTTGCTGGTTTTTCTCCTTCTGGTTTTTGTTTGTCAGGTGCTCCAATTCAAATTCAATTCAGTGGGAGCAAAACTTACGAGAGACTCGCCAGTGTCGCAGAGTAACAACAGTGGAGTGGTGGTGTTGTGTTGACAGTGGGTGGGTGTTTGGGCAAAAGGTAGGTCTAGGTAAGTATTTATCAACTAGGTCTGTGCAATAACTCTCACTACTGTTGCCACTGTTATTGGTCTTGCTTAATCTCATTTATTTGCTTTCAACACTTGTATTTTTTTTGTTTTCTTCATCTTTATACTTTTATTATATATATATTTATATTTGTTTATATATATATAAGCACTACTCGACTCCTAGGCAAGCAGAATAAACCAATCTCGATTCTAGATTTCACTTTTTAAAAACATGTCTGACACTACTCGAGCCGCATCCGTGGATATCAATAAGTTACCAACTAATCCAGATGTCTCTCCAATGACTAAAGAACAAACTGAAAACAGTTTCTGGTCTTCAAATCCAATTTCAAGCTTTATCATTGACACCTATAGACAACTAAATGATCACAGAAAGTCTCTTGATTTGGTCAATCCTGGTACTGTCGAAAACTTAAATAAAGAAGTCTCTCGTGACGTTTTCTTACAACAATATTTCTTTACCGGTTTAAGAGCTGATTTAAATAAAGCTTTCTCCTTAAATCCTGCATTCCAAACCTCTCATACCTTCTCAATTGGTTCTCAATCCTTACCAAGTTATGCCTTCTCTGCCTTATTTGCTAACGATAACCTTTTCGCTCAAGGTAACATCGATAATGACTACTCTCTCTCTGGTAGATTGAATTATGGTTGGAATAAGAATAATATTTCAAAGATGAATTTACAAATCGCTAATGGTCAACCTTCAATGTGTCAACTGGAACAGGATTATCAAGGTCCAGATTATTCTTTGAATTTCAAGACTTTGAATCCATCCTTCAACTTCAACAACAAGAACGGCTGCATCGAATTCTCTGGTGTCGCTGTCGCTTCTTTATTGCAAAGTGTCTCACGCAACTTCTCTCTTGGTTTAGAAGTCCTTTATTCAAAAGTTCAACCTTCCTCTCCACCTGACGCCGGTGTCTCATATTTGACTCGTTACGTTTCCTCTAAGCAAGATTGGATCTTCTCTGGCCAATTACAAGCTAATGGTTCCTTGATCGCCTCCTTTTGGAAGAAAGTTAGTCCTAACGTAGAAGCTGCTATTGAAACTACATTACAAGCCTCTATGTTACCAATCAACGATCCAATGACGGGTACTCCAATCGGTATCCAACCAACCGTCGAAGGTTCTACCACTATCGGTGCTAAATACGAATACAGACAATCTATTTATCGTGGTACTATAGATTCTAATGGTAAGGTCGCCTGTTTCTTGGAAAGAAAAGTTTTGCCAACTTTATCTATTCTTTTCTGTGGTGAAATCGACCATTTCAAGAACGAAAATAAATTGGGCTGTGGTTTGCAATTCGAAACTGCTGGTAACCAAGAATTGTTAATGATGCAACAAGGTTTGGATGCTGATGGTAATCCATTACAAGCCCCAGTTCAATAATAATAATACTAATAATAATAATAATAATAATAATAATACACACTAATACATATATGTATATGTATATGTATATATGTGTGTGGTAGTAGATGACTTCTCAACTATAACAAGTTAGAAAATAAAGACATGAATTTTTAGTCCTGAAAAGTTCTTTTGTTTTCATTTTCTATGTTGTTATCTAGTGTGCATTTATTATTGTTTTGTTTTGTATTTTCTGTTCTGTTTTCTCTGGCTATATTGGTTACATTCAACTATTCTTATTATTATTATTATTGTCTTATAATCATCATCCCTTTTCATTCATGTTGATATATACACTAAATTCGTATATATAAATGTTTATGTGATCTGTATATAATAACTGTGTATGTTAATAAATATCTTATATTATTTAATCATAATTTAAGATCATGCAAGGATATTAATGTTTCATAATCAGAAAGTATAGAGATTGATCGTCTATTCAAATTTTTTTGATCCAAAAATGTAATGCTAGAGTAATTATCAAAATTCTTATCCTTGTTACTATTATCAGTAGATAAAGATGGAATAAATAGACTAATTCTTCTCCTTGATATTGAATTATTTCTTCGTTTAGGAATATGCAAACAATTATTGCCGGTACTATTATTATTATTATCTGTCGTTGTAGTAATGTAATCAATTTTATTGTCACAGGTTTTTGAGTTAGAATCCCACGGCGGTATCACATTATTCATAGCCCTTCTAAATGCATCATTTATTGAAGTATGTATTTCGACATTAGTTGTCTCATCTCCACTCCACATTTCGTCGTCGCCGTCGTCTTCTCCTTTTTCATTTATATTGCAATCAGATATATCATTATCTGTCTCAGTTTCTAATAAATAATTTAATTCATCTAAGTCCTCTTCACCACCTTTTTCATCTATTTCCTCGCCTTTGTGTTGCCCCGATTGTTCTTTAATGTTTTGATTATTAATATCATCCACTTCATTAGATATCAAATCCATAGATTTCACACATGAATATTGACATATCCCAGTAATCACAGTTTCCAAATCTTCAATCATCTCATTATTAATTTTCATCTCATCATATTCAATAAATTTAATCTTCCATACTCGATCAGGATTAGAAAACGAGACAAAAAGAGAAAACTCATTAGGATCTATAATACGTCGTATCCTCAACTTAGGTAACATTGGATGGATCCACTCTCCATGTCTTCCAACACTGAGAAAAAATGATCTTGAACTAACTGTCCTAATTTCATATATTTCGATTGATCCCCTTGCCAATAATTTAGATTTACTTTGATTATTGGAAAATGTGGGTGTTATGCCATTCTCTGAGAAATTTGTTTCTACCTCTACATGTGGGTAGTTAAATAATGAAATCCTTTGTGAGGATGATCTATTTATTAATTTATCTTCCACTGTATGTTGATGAGATTTGTCGGTTAAAGTTGTGATAGTGTTATTAGCATCAGTATTATTTTTTGCATTATTGTTGTTGTCATTATTAAACTTTAATTTATTTCTCAGAACACTCTGTATAGATTTGCTTTTCATTAGATATGCAACTGAGAATTGTATACCACCTTCTCTATTATTTTAAGGATTGAATAACTCTATAATATATTGTTTGATAACTTTCTGGACTAATGAATTAATTTGGTTCAAATATAACCATAAATCAGTGTGCAAAATAAAATATGTTTGTGTATACTTATGGGGTTTGAGCGTTCTTGCATTAATTGTGATAATTCCAACGTTTGTTGGCTCTAGTGTATGGTCTTTTTTTCTTAGTATTTTAAGTTGCTTTTATTTTTCTCTTCTTTTTTTTCTGATTATAAGATTTCACTCTTCAAACAATTTGTAAAATACAGAACGCCTATAAATATTGTAATATGTAGATACAATCATTGTGAAGAGTAGAGTAATATAATTCCCGGTCTACCCAATCAATGTAAAATATACCTGTGCACTGGTGTTTTTATATGGAATTTAAAAAGACAAAATAATTTAAGACCATATAAGTCGCAAACAAGAAATAAATTTTATTCAAATCTTTTTTTTTAAAATCTTATTCATTCTCTATATCATATACATAAAATTAAATAAAAGATAAAAACATACACATAAAAACTTATAGTAAAAATACTGTTTATTATTGTTTCTCTAGAAGGGAGAAAGAGAACCAAGTAAAAAACTAATTGGAGGAAATTGCATATAACTATAGTTAGAACAAAATCAGAACTGGCTAATTAATACAACCCAAATTGATTCTCAACACCTTCTTCCTTATTACTTGTTAAAAATAAAAAAAATCAATAAATAAAAACAAAATAACAATAAAACATTAAACATATTACCTTAGTTGTATTTTTCTTTATCATTTCTATATCCTTGGTTTAATCCACTCTCTTTCTACCAACTAAATGGTCAGCAATGGCTCTGGTATCTTGCCAGTGAATAACCTTTGGCATTCTCTTGGAAACTGCAGTTTCAAAGTCGTAAAGTTGTCTTATACCAGTGAAGACAACGTGAGAGCCCTTGATACCTAAGACAGCAGCAGTATTCTCTACTTGTTTATTTTCGTTATCATAGAAGTCATTAGCAGCACGAGAAGAGGCCATAATATCTTGAGACTTTTCGATGAAATCGACAGCTCTAATAGCAAGTCTGGTAGCCCTAGTTCTATCAATTGGAGATGGTAAACCACCTTGTTGAACATGACCTGGGTAGGCTGGTTTACAATCGAATTTACCATTAGCTTCATCAGTGATGATGTTAGCTAAGTCTTCAGCTGATAGAGCCTTCGAGGCATTGGTAGTCTTTAAAATCAATTTACCGAAACCGTTTCTACCTTCAGATCTTTCGAAGGCTTCAGCCAAACTGTTGATATCTTGTTGTAATTGATCTAAAGAAATACCTTCTTCTGGAACATAGGAAGCTTGAGCACCAACACACAAAGCAGCGCAGGTTGCCAAGTAACCAGAGTTACCACCTTGGACATCAACAACGAAAGCTCTACCTCTAGTGGAGGATGCGGATTGTTTAACAATATCACAGTATTTCATTAAAGCGTTCAAAGCAGTATCGGCACCTAAGGAGTATTCTGTACCTGGAACGTTGTTAGATAATGTAGCTGGGATCAAGACCATTGGGATTCTGAAAGCAGGGTATGAGTCTCTAGCCTTTTGCAATTGGTTTAAGGATTCAAAAGCTTCGAAACCACCGACAATTACAAGACCATCGAATTGGTATTTTTGGAAGTAGTAAGCTATCATACCGATATCAGCTTCTTCTGGAGTGACTCTGTTAGTACCGATTTCAGAACCACCACGAGATTGCCAACCGATCATATCTTTCCAGTTCAATGATCTGACAGATTCGTGTCTGGTCAAACCGGACCAACCGTTGTAGATAGCATATGGTTTGTGACCTTGGGACATACAGTATGTGGCCATAGAGTAGACTGCAGAGTTGATACCACCAGCAGGAGCACCGACGTTAACAATAGCAATCTTTAGTCTCTTTTCAACTGGTAATTTTGCTTCGACATGGTCAGCAGTGTTGATAGCCATATAATTGTTCAAGTGTTCAACAAACTCAGTATCACGTAAGGACATAGCCTTCTTGAAATCTTTGGCCTTAATTGCATCAGCAACGGATTTTGTCAATTTAACGGATTCAACTAATGGTTTTCTGGTAATTTTGTTTTCATTGATAGCAATTAATGGAGATGGAGTATCTGGAGTAGATTCTAAGACAGCGTTAACAGCTTCGACACCTTGTAAAGTAGCTAACATTCTATCATAGGCAACAGCAGTACCACCTCTTTGAACGTGACCTAAAGTGGTGATTCTTGTGTCCAAACCTAATCTATCAACAAGGACTTTGTGAACTTGTTTTGGAGTGATTGGGTTCAAGTCAGCATCGATGGCACCTTCAGCAACAATAACAATGGTAGTTCTTTTACCCTTGGATCTGTGCTTGGACACGATTTCACACATTTGGTTTTCCCACTCACCGTTAGAGGCTGGCTTTTCTGGGATAAAGATGTAATCAGCGGAAGTAGCAATACCAGCTAATAAAGCTAACCAACCACAGTTTCTACCCATGACTTCGACAACGAAGGCTCTAGAGTGGGAGTTGGCAGTAGCTTCAACGTAGTCAATGGCTTGACAGATACGGTCTAAAGCGGAGTAAGCACCGATGGTGGCATCGGTGGTAGACATATCGTTATCAATAGAACCAACAGTACCACAGATGTTCAAGTGTTTGTAACGGGTGTATTGTTCTTGAGAGATTCTGTTGTTGTCTAATAATTCCTTGATTAAAGATGGCCATTCAGATCTGAACAAGTCAGCACCGGTCAAAGAACCGTCACCACCACAGACGATTAAAGCATCAACACCAGCTTCGATTAGATGTTGAGCACCAAGCAATCTACCTTCACGTTGTCTGAATTCTAGACAACGGGCAGTACCGATGTTGGTACCACCTTCAGTGGACCAACCACGGACATCTTCCCAACTGACTTCCTTAATGTATTCTGGACCACCACGGACTAGACCTTCGTAACCTTCCATGACGACGAAAGCACGACAGCCCTTGAACAAAGTAGAACGGACAATAGCACGGACGTTAGAGTTCATACCTGGGGCATCACCACCAGAAGTCATGACAGCAATAGCTTTTTTTTCACCGTCGACGTTGGTAGAAGAAGAAGAGGATTGTTTTGGTAAGGATGGATAAGCATCGGTTGTGTTCATACGGTATGATAGATCAGTTAGAGAATGAACACGGGTTGGTAAACCAGATGGAGATCTGGTACCAGCAGTAGAAGAACCTAAAATGTTGGAAGTGCTGTTGTTACCGTTGTTGTTGATTGGCTTGGTAGAGACAGCATTCTTAGTAGAAGTAACACCAACAACGTTACCAACTGGATCGATAGTGTAGACCTCCATTGGAGATAAAGCAGAAGGATAAACTTGAGATGGAAATTGTAGAGCTTGTAAAGCGTTTTGTAAGGAGAGGATGTCACTGGTGTTGAAAACCAAAGATTGGGAAACATGGGTTCTCCAGTCTTGAGCATCAGAAATAGATTGTAAGAACTTAATCTTTTCATTAGATTGCTTATCCTTTGCAGCGTCTTCTAATAAGATAATATTCAAAGATACTGGACCATTAGATAAGATAGTAGAGTTATCGTTCTTTGAGAAGCATTCTAATTCCAAAAACTTGGCATAAAATTCAACAGCCTTTTGGTACGAATCTTTAGAATAAGCATTAATGGTGACAGATGATGTACCATTAACGATTGGTTCTGTAACAGACATCCTTAACGAAGTATGGGGTTTTTATAATAACAATTAAATAAAATCCAAAAAAAAGAAAGAAAAAACAGATAGATATTTATGTGTCCTCTTTTCTTTCTAGATTTCAGTTATTATTTTCTTTGATTGATTGATTGATTGATTGATCTGTTTTAAAAGAGAAATGGAAGGAGAAAGGTTATTCCTACAAACCAACAAGCAAGAAGATATAGAAACAAATATAATACCATGTAAAGAGTTATAGCAAGAAAGATAGGAAAGCTACCGAAAAGGAGCTTTGGTAAATAGTAAGTGAGTAAAAGGAGTTGTGGTTAAAAAAAAAAATGTTGTATATAAGAGAAAAAGAGTGAAGCAAACCGGTAATCTTAAAAATGAAAAGAGTATTAGAAGAAAAACAAGTGATCGAAAGAGTATATGGTGGGAGAAGAGGATGAAGGAAAAGAGAAGGAAAATTGGAGAAAGAATGAAGGTTTGATGAGTTTAAAAATAAAAAATGAATCATTAAGGACGCACAGATTGAAACCATGAAGGAAAACTCTATATAAATGAGTGAGAGTCTTAAAAAAAATTATAAAATAAAGAAAAAAGTAAAGATAGCTCTTAATAAGTAGAGAGAGAGAGAGAGAGAGATAGCAAATGATAACTCGTAGTAAAGAGATATACAAAAAGAAAAAATTGTTGTTGTGGTGCGAAGGGTGATGGATGTTGGATGATGGATGTTGGGTGTTGCACCAGTGTCTGTGACTAACTACCACAAATATAATAATATAAAATAATATAAAATAAAATAAAATAAAATAAAAGTGTTTAAACACTTGTGAGATCGAGGAAAACAAACAAAAGGAAAAAAAAAGAAAAAATGAGGGAAAAGGAATGCCATTTTCTTTTCTTTTCTTTTATTTTCTTTTATTTTCTTTTTTTTTTTCTGTTTGAGTGAAATTATTCTCGAAGGGAACTAAAATTACCTAAAGGGAAAATACCATTATGAAAAATCACTTGTTCAATTAAAACAAAAAAAAAAAAAGAAAGAAATGAAAAGAAATCTTTGAAAAGTAAATAAAAACAAAATAATCCGAAGCGAAGAAACCGGTTCATAAAGAACTCAATACGTTCAACGTGATATTTTCAAAACAAAAAATTATAATTAAAAAAGTAAAAATATTATCAAAACAACCGGAGCTTTGGGGATGTTTGGATGTTTAGCAGCGCACTTGAGCTTCCTGTTTCTTTCCTATTTATTTTTTGTTTTTTTTCTTGGAAATAAAAAATTTTTGTAGACCATGCATAGTGGTTACCCGTAATAATCGGTAAAATGAGGGTAACCCTGGAAAGCATTAACTTTCTTTTTTTATTTATTTTTTTTGTTTTACCATTCCAGTGAATCCAGCGAATCAGATTTTCCATAGCGGAAAGGACAAGGCGTTATGCGGAATTCCAGTGAAGCCGCAATAACTATGTTCAAAAAAAAAAAAAAAAAAAACGGAACAAGAAAAAATGGAATAACCATTTTTCTGTCCTTTCTAATTATTTTTTGTTATTTTGCAACAACACCATAAACAATAATAATCCTTCCCATGTTGCCAGCCTTATACACAAAATCTTTCAGCTCCGTTTTTTGTTTTGTGTGTGTGTGTGTGTGTGTATATATGTGGTTGGATCCCTGGGTGACTTATTGTTGAATATGTCCTTTCATACGAAGATGATTCAACAGTTGGAATCATCTGGAGAGAGGTAATAGCATAAGATATATTGATATTTGGTGGATAGGTGTCTTAGTACTAATCATACTGTTATTCTTACTATTCTATTTCAGCCCTTTTTTTTTATAATTACTGATTTAAAAAATGGATAACAATAGCAACAGATAAGACGTAAAAACACAATAGGAATTACAGCTGTAACAGGGTTGTTTCTTCCGCTCTATTGTATTCGTGTTCTCCTTTTTCTTTTTTTGTACGCAAAACAAGCTCTCCCCTAAATTTTGTTCTCAGGTTCTGAGACTTGCAAGGCCTATTTTTTTTTTACAAAGTTTCCAAAAAGTTTGAAATAACATCGATTTTTTAATTTTTTATTTGTCATTAGAATATGAGAAGTAATATAGGGTTGATGTCAATCAATGCTTCCATCTAATGTGTGAAAACAAAAATAGAAATAAAAACACATGATGCAGTATTGGGGTAAAGTTAAAGTAAAACAACTCTTCCCCCCCCCCTCCTCCTCTGAAAAGATTTAAGGACAAAAAACTAAAAATCCGAAAAAAAAAAATAAAAAAAGGTCGGGGTAGAAAACCAATATTTTAGGTTTTCCCAAGGGTCAGTGTTATTGAAAGTGAGGGTTTGTAGAAGACATCGTAGAGCCATCCAATTTACATGGATTTCGTATATATGATGCAGAGAAAAAAAAATGGTATTAAGATAGTTCAATAATACCTTGTGGTCTTTATGCACCTATCTTTTAGTATATCTATCAATCTATAAGAAATTCATATAGAATGTCTACTTTATGACTAGCAAGTTTACATGTCCCTTACTTGAAGTCAAGTGACTTTGAACGTTTGGTGGATGAGTGTAAACATAACATTTTTTCACTTTTTTTAATCAAGTGATACTAGATACTTGTATGTCATCACAAAAGGCTAAGTGGGGGGGGGGGGTTGACGATCAATTTATCATTCTTCTATCTTTGTATATTCAAATACTGTTTACGCAACAACTCCTTAAAGATTATATTGTTTTTTCGTTCGAACTAGTATCAGTAGGGTCCAATCGAAAAAAACAACGTCAAACATTTATTAATTATAATACGGTAGGGTCGTAATAAATTTTTTAAAAATTCTTTTTTTTAAGGGTACATTTTTTTTCTTTATAAAGAGTTTTTCGTGTGAAAAATATTTTAAGGGTACGCCGTGTAATGGTGAGTGTAAATTTCCAACACTCTCGTCGCATATGATATCATTAGGGCACAATAACCGCAGGGCGTTCTGTTGATTATTTTGATTCTCTCGTATAAAAAAAAAATCAATCCGAATTAAATGCGGGGGAGGGGGGGGTATTGATACGTGGAACTGGGGAGAGAGAGATTGACTGGGCTTGGGCTTATGGGGTGGGTGAATAGTTGAATAGATAGGAATGGGTGGGTATCTTATCTAGAAAACGTTATTCTATTATTGCACGTAACTTGCATGCACAAACTCTACTGAAAACAATGACAGTAGTGCATTTCTATACACACATATATATCTATATTTATATATATATGTATATATGTATATATAGATATAAATAAAGAGAAACCAAGAGAAAGTAAACGAAGATACATACATATTATTGTATTATTATTTTAGTGCTTCTGATATATATAGTTTTTGGTTCATTTTTTATTTCATATGACCATTCATAGGATGTCCTGCTCTCTTTTAATAAATTAACCTCTTAACTAGCCCTATAACGATCATTACCCAGATATTATTAGATCTAATAAAGCAATAAGACAGAGAGTCTTGAAATTCCACCCTTTAGATTTCTGTTATTATTAATATTATTATTATTATATTTATTTTCATTTTCTTTGTTTTAATCGTTGCACATATTAGATATTCTTTTATATATTCATATTCGTATACAACAAATATCAAAATGAGCTATAACTTCAATCATACTCAATATTCGAATTATCCAGTTGATGCACATATTACAATACATTATCAAAATATAAAGAACACTGCAAATGTTAATGATACCACAGATGGAGATGATGGAAATAATGAGTCAGTGTCTTCAATATCTTCTTTGCCATCTTTACCTTCTACACCAACAATGCATCCTGTATCTGTGTCTCCGTCTTTACATATTATTGAAACAGTGTTGAACATTTCAGATCAATATGCAGATGGTAGCAATCACAATCATAATTATAACTATATACCAAAAACAAAAAAACGTCCAAATTTAACAGACTTAGAGCAATGTCGTAATATGACTGATTCGATACAGTCTAATTATATTTCTAATTTTAATGGTGCTACTACTACTACTGACACCCACAGCCCTGACATTACACCTTTAGCCAGAAGGTTTACAGAGCCAATATATATAGATAGAGATATTACTGATAGCCTTACGGAATCAAGCATTAATGATATTAATGATCAGAGCTATTCTCCACATATACCATGTACAAGGCATCATCATAGAAGAAATACAATAGCTATTAAATTTAACAAACCATTATATAAGGAATTTTTGGCAAACAAATAAATAAAATAAAATAAAATAAAAATTTTATAATATAACACATAACGCATATATATATATGTAGAAAAAATATAACGATAATACAGTATTCTTAACCGTTCAATGATTGTAGAATCTTTTCTTTGTCCTTCTCGGATAACATCTTAATTACTTCAACTAATGAATCCATTGTAATATCATGATCTTGTCTCATCGAACGTGCAATTGTTTGTGCTATATGATCCATCTTTAATGATTTGATGTTTTCATCTAATTTATTATAGTTGGCTTCAATCCAATTCGACACTTCACGATCATTTTCGACATTCACTTGTGGATCATACCATGATCTTAATCTTGAAATTTTATCTAGACGTGGTATCTTACTGCTATTTTCACCATAAACCTCATTCATTCTCTTAATTAGATATTCTTCATTCAATTTACGTCTAATTCTCCAGAAGAAGTAACGACGTGCTTCTCTCCATTGCAATTCTCTTTTAATAGCACCCTTGGCTTTCATTCTAGTAGATCTATCATGTAAATCTGCAAATTGGACACTGATTTGGTTGTAAATTGGTAACAACAATTTCTCACGTTTACCTAATTCATAGGAGATCTCTTGATGTTTAGTCTCATCTAATGTCTTGTCTCCTAATTGCTCACGTAGACTCTTACACTTAGGATCAAGGCGTGCCATGGTGGCTAATAATTTTTCACGCCTATACTTAATACCAACCATACCTTCAGGTTCTAAAACACCTGCACGAGATTCCATATCCGCATACATCTCCATTTGATCGGAGTTAATAGTTGGATCAACAACAACCCAGGAACCACCTCTTAATTCACCAGTTGGTGGGATATAAACCATAATTGGCTGCTTGTAATCCACAAGAGCGTCAACAATGAAAGAACCATATTTTAATACTTCGTTATACATATCTCTTTGACCACCAGAGAAACCTCTCCAATTTGCTAAAATCATCAATGGTAATTCTTCACCATGGTTGAAATCATTAATTGCTTGCGCTGTCTTGAAAGCACTATTTGGATACCAAACTTGACCCGCTTCTTGAACCATAGTCTCTGTTGAATCTGGGTTTGCAGGATCTGCAGGGATAACGTTCTCAATTGTGCGAGTATCCACAGCAATAACACCCATTGGAATACCACCAAGTCTAGCTCTACCAACTACAACACCCTTAGCCCAACCAGATAATGTTTCAAAGAAGGAATCCTTGTCGAACAAACCTGTTTCAAATTGACCTGTTTCATCATTGAAACGCCCTTCAATCATCCATCTTACATCATAAGGTTGTTTTCTTTCTGGAGCGTATTCGACATCACGATCCCAAGTATCTTCTGTTTCTAAGATTGGGACAGGCATGCCACGCTTAGCTGGAATGTATGATAACCATTGTAAAATCTTTTCAACAGCGGCAAGATCATCTGAAGCAGTTAAATGAGAGACACCATTATTATACATGATTTGTGTACCACCTAATTGTAAGTTGGAAGTGTAAACCTCACGACCTAGAACCTTATTGATAGCAGGAGCACCGGTTAAAATAATTGGTTGACCTTCTATTTGAATAGCTCTTTGACCCAATCTTACTAAGTATGCACCAATACCAACAGATCTACAAGTAACCAAAGTAATAGTGAAAATATCTTTGTAAGCTCTTGAAGTGGCACCAGCAATTAGACCTGACCCTCTTAAACATTCAACACCTAAGCCATCATCAGCACCAATAATTGCTGTAATACGATGTCTGGTTTCACCAAATTCGACTGTTCTTTCCGTGACGACAGAAGCTTCCTTTCCATATTTTTTCAAGGCGTTCATGCCATCATCGTCCAAGTATAAGTATTCAAAACCCTTAGTTGGATCATTTTCATCATTCCATGCAACCTTAAATAATGGGATCAATTCTTCAGCAATACCAATTCTAGCACCAGAGTTAGCGGCTAAGTAGATACGTGGAATACCACGTTTTTGACAATATTGTGTCACTTTAGCAAAAAAGTTGTCTTCAGCTGGACCAAATGAACCAATTTTAAATGTAATATCATTAGCTACAACTACAAATTGACGACCACGTGGATATTCTGGGGTCTTCATTGTAATCTTGAATGCTACCATACCAATAGAGTTAGCACCAGGTTCTCTTTCTACTTCAGTCAATTCACCGTTCTCATCTTCAATTAATTCATGGGAGATAAACAAATCGTCCCTGTTGTATAAAGAATTTTTTTTATTCTTGGCGTTAACACTATTTTGTTTTACAGGAGACTTCTCCCACATGGTTATAGCGGCTTGGTGGAATAATTCGGGGAAGTCATATACATATGTGGTACCCATTAAATGAGCTTTATAACGTTTTGGTTGTAGCCATTCCTTGACAGCATATGGTGTAGCAATTGGTCTTAAGTGCATAGAGCCAGGTTTACCAAGAGATTTAAAGATCCACTCACCTTGGGCATTCTTCACTTCAGTATATAATTCAGACTTAACAACATAACCAGACACATTATTGATCAAAGCACGCAACGGAACAGGAGCACCAGTTTCTGGATCTTGAATGATAATACGGATCTCAGCAGATGAGACACGTAATCTTAATAGTCTCTTACCAAATCTTTCCAAGAATCCACCAAAAGCAGCTTCTACATCCTCAGGTGAGACGTTAAAAATTGATGAGAAGTTAATAAAGATATGGTTTAAATCAGAATTGGATGTATCAATTAATTCCAAGTTATCTAAAATATCACTCATTAGTCTGTTAGCTTCGGAAGTCAAGTATTCTTGAATAGTGATGTCGTCACGAATACGTCCTGTTCTAATTATACCTCTGGTAAAGAATCTCTTGTCTAATGGAGATGTCTTACTAACACCTTCATAAACATGAATATTTCTGTTTTCTGTAAATATTGGTTTAATGTTAAAGTTTGACATTCTTCCTAGTTCCAATTGGAAAGCACATGCTGGTTCAATGTGACGAATGGTCTTATTTTCTTCGTAGTTAGGACCAGTAAAAGTGTAGTACTTAGGGTAGGAACCATCCTTTACACTAAACATGAATGTAATACGACGAATACCAGATTTAACCAAATCTTGTTTATTAAAGTGTAAAATCTCATCCAATCTTTTCAAGATATCCTTTTCGGAATCAAAACCTTCAGTTGAAGCAACGTAAACATTAGCGACATTACTTAAAGTAGATGAAACACCTGATCTGTCTGGAGCCGGACCGCTTGGAAGGGTATGTCCAGGTAGAACTTCTAAACTCTGTGATAAATTGCTATCGACATCATCTAAATGTTCAGCGGCTAAAAGGATACCAGTTCTTAATGGAGCCTTGTCGCTATCAGTAACGAATGAAAGATCAGAGACAGACATAGCTCTATTCATACCCATCTTATTCTTCATCTGTGGAATTGAGGAGAAAGCAGCGGATGGTAATTGGAATTTCCATTCAATTAATGGGTTGGATAGACTGGATCCAATTTTATGTTCGTGACATTTAACATCACCAACAGAGTAAGCCCTGTAAGCACGTCTAATATATACTTGAGCAGCAGCGCCAGCAACTGCAGGGTCTGAATGGATTAAGAAGTTCATCAATACATCGAACACAACATAATTTGAATCGATTAAATCATTCAAAATTTGCATATCTGGTTCTGAGCGTCTTGGATGGGAGTCACCGTATGTGGTTTTGACTACTGATGATCTTAAGATGTGTTCAACTTGTTCAGTTCTTTCTTTAACTGATGGTAAAGCACCTTGAATCAAAATTTCTCTAGCCTGTAAAGCAACTTTAGCAGTAGCCTTGGTTTGTAATTCTACGATGTGTTGCAGCGGAGTAGAGAAAATAGCAGCCACTTCAGATGATATCTTACATAGAGGTTGGTAATGTCTTAAAATGGCAAGAATCAAATTATTCTTAGCAGAGACTTTAGCATGAGATAAAACAATCAAAACAACCTTTTCCAAATTATCACTATTTTCATCACGCAATCTTAAAATGACATTCTCTTCACGGACATTTGGAGAGTTGAATAATTTTTCGACATTGTAATATTCTTCTAGGAAGTTTACAAAGACAGAGTGTTCATGAGCTTCTAATCCATTCATGTAACGGTTGGTAATATCTAACAATGGAGCAACAGTTGTTGAAAGTAAGTCATCAGAACCTTGTTGTTTAATTGCATTGTCAAGCATCTTAGCTAATTGTCTAGCAGGAAATACAGCACCACGCTTACGTGAACGAGAAACCAACTGTTCTAACTGATCGTCTAAGTCAACAGGTAATCTGGAATGTAAAGCAGATATGTGTAATTTCCATTCAGAATAAGGTAAATCTGGATCTCTTAAAACTTCAATCAATTGTTGCAAAGAAGCATTCATGATAACTTGATTGTCATAACCCTTCAATATATTTTCTAAAGTCGACATTAAGTAACGGAATTTGTGAGCTGGCTTAGTACCTTCTACGATTGGTGAACCAAAGTCTGGTAACATGCCTTCGAACGGTAGAGCATGCTTGACCTTCGATGGATCATCTAACGTCAAAATAGCAATAATATCACCTGCAACAATAGTTGAGCCTGGTTGTTTCAATAATTGAACTATACCACTCTCTTGGGCAACTAATGGCATTTGCATTTTCATAACTTCTATCTCAGCGTATGGTTGGCCTGCACTGATATGATCGCCATTTTCAACAAGAAACTTGACTAATTTACCTGGAGATGGAGTACGTAACTGAGTAGGATCATTTTCAACACTTAATAAAGTAGTCATGGAATCGACCGATAATCTTGTAGCCTGAGCTTCCTCTTTCCAGTAAATAGTATGCGATTTACCACCAATTGACATTAATAAACCACCATCGGATAATTGACGAGCACTGACTTCACATTTGGAACCATTAATGAAAAGTGTGTAGCAATCATCAGCTGACTTCGCAATTGTAAACTTATATCTTTTACCTTCATGAATAAAATCTACAGGGAACATAGTTTGTAATTGCGATTTTGGTGGTACTTGACCTTTTTTCAAAGATTCTATAAATTCTTTACGAGCATTACTTGAAGCAATAAAGGCTTTAGTGGCAGCACCACATATAACTGCTAAAGTGGAATCAGGTTTCTTAGCAGTCATTTTATGAGAAATCAAATCATCCAGCCATCCGGTTGTAATTGTGTTTTCTTCGAAATCTTCTGTTTCTAATAACTTAATTAAATACTCAACTGTAGTTCTAAAATCACCCCTAATAGATAATTCTTTTAATGCCACAACCATATGTTTTCTAGAAGCTTGTCTATTTTCACCAAATGCAAAGATGTGCCCAAATTGCGAGTCTGAGAATGAATGTATACCACCATTATTTCCTACAGAGAAATAACCCCAGACATTTGATGAAGAACGGAAATTCAACTCATGTAAGCTCCCACTAGAAGGTTTGAATCCTTCATTTGGATCTTCTGATGTAATACGACATGCAGTACAATGGCCCTTTGGTACAGGTTTTCTTTGTGTTTTCAATGAATCTTTGGTTTTAAATTCAAAATCAATTTCAGTAGCTTCATGAGGAGACATCCCGTAGAAAACTCTAATATCGCTAATTCTATGCATTGGGATACCCATAGCGATTTGTAATTGTGTAGCAGGTAGATTGACACCGGTAACCATTTCTGTTGTTGGATGTTCAACTTGTAATCTTGGATTTAGTTCTAAGAAATAGAATTTATCATCGTCATGAGAATATAAATATTCCACAGTACCAGCAGATACATAACCAACCAATTTACCTAATCTGACAGCAGCCTTCTCCATTTCTGTGAAGGTTTCTTGACTAGCAATAGTTACAGGAGCTTCTTCAATAATCTTTTGGTGACGTCTCTGTACAGAACAATCACGGCCAAACAAAGAGATGTTGTTACCGTATTGATCGGCTAATAATTGGACTTCTAAATGACGTGCTTTACCAGCCAATTTCATAACAAAGATTGGAGAACCAGGAATTTCGTTAGCTGCTTGATGATATAGGGAGACAAAATCTTCTTCACGTTCAACTTGTCTGATACCTTTACCACCACCACCTTCAGAGGCTTTGATCATAACGGGAAATCCGATTTTTTTAGCCTTTGCAAGACCATCTTCTGGTGAATTGCAACAACCTTGTTTATAGACTTCATCACTTACAGAAACAAGACCAGATTTCTTGTCAATATGAACAGTGTCAATACCGGTACCTGACCATGGAATACAAGGTACTTTAGCATGTTGAGCCACAATTGTGGAAGAAATTTTATCACCTAACGATCTCATTGCACTGCCTGGGGGACCAATAAATAAAATATGTCTTTTCGAAGCAGCCAATTTTTCTGGTAAAGTTGGATTTTCTGAAGCATGACCCCACCCAGCCCAAACAGCATCTACATCAGTTCTTTCAGCAATATCTACAATTAAGTCTACATTAGCATAATTATTGTTATTTGTACCACCGGGGACTTCAACGTATTGATCAGCCATACGAATATATTCAGCGTTAGCATCTAAATCTTCAGGAGTTGCCATGGCAACAAATTGTATTATTCTTTCATCACCAAAAGTCTCATAAGCCCATTTTCTTACAGATCTAATTTCTTTTACTGCGGCAATACCATTATTGGCAATTAAAATTTTTGATATTACTGTATGACCACCATGTGACTTCACGAAATTTCTTAAAGGAGATTCCTCGACCTTATCTACAGTATTAAGACCAATAAAATGTGGAGGTAAATTTCTATGTTTCTCAGAATAATCAGTGATTTCATACTGTTTAGAAGATGTCATGACACCATCGTCTAATAAATTATCTTGTGACATATTGGTTGAGTAAAATGATCTATTTCTATCTATATTTCTATTAAACTTTAAAAAATTATCAAGATTATCTATAATATTAATATTTCTATTCCTATAATGGTTATGAAAAAGGGACAAGGTCAATAAATGCCTTCTTTGTTGTTGATGAGGATAACAATAAAATTGTAATTTATAGTTATGTCTATATTTATATTTAAATAAAAAAACAAACGGATTGTAATACTGAACAAAATGTTTCTTTATTGAATATTTCCCCAATTTTTCAAATGATAATGATATTTTGGAATAAATTCTTGAAGTTTATATTGTTTATTTATTTTCAAAGGAAAGAAAAAAAAAAATAAAGAATTAGAAGGGAATAAAGTCAAACGAAAATAAACAGGTATGTTTATGAAGGTAGTAATGTATATATAAATAAATATATCTGTCCTCACTGTTGCATAAATGGAGTTAACGAGTTTAAAAGGAAGGGCAAAGTAGGTTAAAGAAAAAAAGAACAATAACAACTACGACAACGACAGAATGAGGAAGGGAAAAATAAAATAAAATAAAATAAAATAAAATAAAAAAAGCCAGAAGGACTAGATAGATAATTTAGATGTACACCAGACTGGAATGTGAATGTGAATTAGTTGAGGATGTTATGACGATATTAGAGATATACAACGACCGATAACCTAATTCTAGCGGTGAAGAAGGAAGGTAATAGAGATAAACAGCAAATTAAGCAAATAAGCAAAGAGGATATTAAACAAACCACAACAAACTTTGCAACACTTTGAATATTTTTTAGTTGATGTCTTCCTTTTTTGTTTTGTTCCCTGGGTACGACTTGTAAAAATGTTAGTGGTGGGAACAAAAAAAACAAAAAAAAAAAAAACCAGAAAAAGAAAAAGAGAGAGAAATGTACAAGGAGACAAAGAATTGGAAGTAAGAATAAAACAAAGTTACCAAGAACCAAGAAAAGTTGGAAAAATGGCGGTCTCCCGTAAAAAATTTAAGGATTATAATAAATTTGAAAATTTCCAAAAAAGGACGCGAGTGCTAGTAATACACCGACACAAAAAAGATCGGGCGGAAGATAAAATTCTATGTTTTCCCAAAGGTCACTGTTCTTTTGCAGTTAGGGTTAGTAGAAGACATCCTGAAACGATCCATTATACATAGATTTCATACATAGCTCACACTGAATAATAATTGAGTATAAATATTACATTTTTCACATTTTTTAGTAAAACGATAGTCAGGTTTCACCAGTAATCACATAAGGATGGTTAATTGGCAAAATATCGTTTGTCTACCGTTGTACCTTCAATACTGTCTATACAACTATTTATAGACTGCGTAATTATGACCAAGCTAATATCATTAGGGTTTAATAAAAAACCAAAGTTAGATATCTGTTAATTTACAGTAGGGTTATAATAAATTTTCACAAACATTTCGTTAGAGGTACACTTTTTTTTGTTTTACAAGACCTTTTGTGTGAAAACTTTTAAAAATTTTAAGGGGACGCCGTTAATAGTTCAAACCACAGGAAGAATGTTTTTTAGGAGTGGGACTGGAAAGCAGGCTGAAAAAGTGTATATAAGAGTAAAATTAAAAGAATTATGTATAGTTTCTTTCTCTATCTATCAATTTGTACAGCTATCTATAGGCACAATAAAATCAAAAAGAACCAGAACTTTGGTAGTGGTCAAGACGAAGTTGCACGAAGAAAGTAACAGTTTGACTCTCTTTCTCCCTGTGGCTTTCTGTCTTTCTAGACCGTATTACCAAAATTTAACCACTGTGCAAGCTAAGAAGTTTTTGTTGACAAACAGATGATAAACCACGACGCTGTGATGATGTGATGATGAAACAAAAACAATGATAACTTCAAGTTGTTTTTGTTTGGTTTTTTTTTTTTGTCTTTTGTTTCTTCTTTTGTTTGTAGTTCCAGATTATCTTTTTTTTTTTATTTTATTTTATCACATGGAAGAAATCAAAACAAAACTGAAATAAGGAAGAAAATAAGCAGTTTTAATGAATTTTCACATGCTCGAGCCGGATAGATGAAAAGAAAGAGGAAAAGCAAAACAATTTTTTTTTTTCGCTTGATTCTCTTTTCTTTTTTGTGATAACTTCACAGGATAAATAACCGCGTGAAAAAGCCATGTGGTGGGTGTGTGGGTGCCTGTATGTTCGTGTTGTAAAACTTTTAACTCTGAAAATAAGTGGTTTTAGTATTTTTATAAGAATGAACCGTTTACGTCCGTTAGTAACAGTAGACTCTTGTTTGATTCAATCTTATTATATTATATGTCTATATATGTATAAACCTGACAAAATCCATAGTCTATTTATTTACGAAGATGTTCTTTGGTTATTTAGATATGTAGGAAAAATTTATATAATAATAAAACAATAGAATGCCCTACAACGAAGTATAGGTAGGAGAATCAGGATGACCAAACTCTTGTTTCTTATATATAAAATTCTAGTAAATAATCTTACTTGGCAAGTTCATGTTTAGGGGGGGTAGATTATATTGGATCTGAAACAAAAGGTCGATATCATAACTTCAACATTGAGTTGGGGTTGTCGCTCTTCGAATATGTATCTTTCGTTAGGCGCTCCTGATGTATATATACTATCCTGTTGTTAATTGATTCTTATTATTCATGTTATACAAAATAGATATCATAAGAAGATGTGCCTAAGATGTGGCTGAAACTGATGATCATGATTAAATAATGAAGTTGTCGATATATTTGTTATCATTACAATTCATCAGTCTCTTCTATACAGAGTATAAAAACAAGTATATACATACATATATATATATATATTTATAAAATAAAATTACTTAAAATGTTTAGAGCGAAATTGTGACATTGATTTTTTCAATCTTTTGTCTCTGTTCCTTATATAATTTCATTTTTGGAATAAACAATCTACTCTCTTGTATTTATCCACAAACATATATTTTATCGGGATTAAAATTGATAATGCCTATTGATTTATCGTCCAATTTGCGTATGTGCATTTGTCCCAATACTTCCAGCAACTTATAATACGATAGTATCATTATTGAGGTGTTTTTTTTTATATTTTTCTTGTGTATTTGATTGTGTAAAGGGGTATCTGAAGTAATATACTAAAATATGGATATTTATTATATATAAACACTTACAAATTATATAGTCGTTGATTCTAATTAGTGAACCAATTATATAATTCTTATTATAGTTGTTGATTATTCTAGATTGTGCTTAAATTGTACTTAAGTTGATCTCTTAGGTAGAACCTAATAGATCTAATAAGAATGTGAATGCCAATGATTACCTCTGGCACACTATCTCAATAATCAGAGGCCTCTTAAATAAGTTTCTCCGTGATTTGACACCAAGGTCAATCTGACTATCGTTTGTTCGAATACACTCACATCACAACCTGGGCCCAGAGTTTCGGCTGTTCCAAGTCCTTCGCTTCGACATCAAGTGTTACCCGCGGACTACGTATTTCAGGATTTTCCAATTAGGGTTTCTTATAGATTGATAATGAATGATTAATTGGGAAGATATACTTTCTCTGAAATATATATTTTTAACATATTGGTTTATTTGTTTCGTACTGTTTCCTTTTTATTTGTTCTTTTTTTTTTGTTTTGTTGTATTTTTATATAATTTAATAAAATTTTCGTCGTTTTTTTGTTTCTTAATCTTGTGTTACTTTATGTTTTACGATTCATAATAACTATATGAATTAAAAATATAAGATGGAAAATAAACAAGATGAAGAGTAACTAAAAAAAAGTTAAATAAATCTATATAAATAGTAAAAGTTCTTTTTCGTCCTTTAAAATTATATCTTTACAAAAGCCTGTAGTAAGTATATCATATATATATATATATATTTTGTTTCTTTTCTTTCCTACTGACTAATCAAAAAGGAAACTATTTCCTTCACTGTTAGGTAAACATAGATCATTATCTAAATAAACAATTTTAGTTTTACCATCTTTATCTTTGAATTTAATAGCCTCTTTCTTCTTGTTTTTCCTTCCTGCTTCATATTCATTTAACTCTTTTATTAATATATTTTCATCTATTTTTGAAAACATTAAATCTTCAAACACATCCTCCTCCTTTTCAATCCCATTATGAATTACATTGTTGGGTGTATTAGGTTTGAACATTAAAGATCTTCTATTAAATACATCCTTTACTGATCTTTTTATCAATTCCTCTTTCACTTTATTTTCTGGTATTCCTTCTTCTAACAATAATGCAACTATTCCACATACGCTCGGTGATGCCATTGAAGTTCCAGAATATGCCACATATCTTGAAATATTTATATCTTGTGGTTCCGTTTCATGTGTTCCATTTATAACAATTTTATTGGTATTTAAACTCTTCTTACTTACTAATGAAGCTATTGACACACCTGGTGCAAATATATCAACACATGGTCCCCAGTTACTAAATTTGGCAATTGTATCAAATCGGTCATCAAATGCACCCACTGTAATTGCACTGTCTGATGAAGCTGGACTCACCCAGCAGGCATTCATATTATAATTCCCTGCTGCCACAACTATAATTAATCCCTTCTTTGTTGCCTCTTCAATGGCTTTATTTAATATATGGGTCTTTAATGATCCGAGACTCAAATTAGCTACACACTTCTTTTCTTTATGTTCATTACAATCATTAACAGCCCATTCCAGTGCCGTTATCACGGATATTAAACTACCTTGACCTTTCCCGTTTAAACATTTAACATCAATCAAAGTAATATTTTTGGCTACACCAAACGTGTGGGACCCAACTATCCCTGCCACGTGAGTGCCGTGTCCATTGTAATCCCCTGGTCCCTCTCCTGTACAATCAAACCCCAACTCTACTCTGTTATCAAATTCAAAGTTTGTACTATCTATTCCTGTATCTAATATATAACCGCGTACATTACTACCTTGATTCCCTAGATAATAATAATAATTAAACATAGTCTTATACTTTGTAACGTTGTCAAAATCAAAAGGCAGCTGTGTTCTACTGGAAATCCTTGCCAAATGCCGTGGTGCACCCTGTTGCATAACCATCACCCCAAACAAAGATGGGTCTTGTTCGTACTCCTCTAATTCTTCTAGTTCCTCGTAGTTTTGATCTACTGGGAAAAGCGCATTGATCTTGAAATTCGGGATAACTTCAGAGATATGTGGATTTTTTTTAATTCTTTTCACTAGTTCTTTAGTCAAATTAGAGTGGAAACCGTATAGTGATCCAATTTGAAATGTGTTTTTAATTCTTTGTGAAAAATACGCATGTAGTTGATTGCCTTCTTTAATTAAAGAATTCAAAAATTGCGGGATTGTGTCCTTTTCTTTAAATGTTACTAAATATTCAGTGGCATATATAGGGGACAGGATGATAGAAATTAAGAAAATTATTTTAATGTTGTTCATTAGTTTTTTTTTTTTATCTTTTCTATGTATATAAATATATATATATATATTTGCATCCACCCTGTCTTAAAAATGAAAATCAGAAGTAACCTAATAATATATATACTCACAAGTATATCGTTTTTATGAATTTCTTCTAAAAACATAATATTTCAGTTATTTACTGACGCTTGTAATTTCCTTTCTTTGCTTATTTTATTTTTCAGGTTTCTTTTGTGTCATCTTATCTTATGAATAGGAAAAATGCCATTCCCCTCCTATATTATAAAGAAAAGAATACTATATTATAAAATATACATATATACAATTAAGTTTTTTTCTTTTTAAAAAAAAATAAAGAAAGAATTACATGGAGGTGATCTCGAAAGGAAATGAAAACGTAATAATATATGTTTTTTCATGAATATTTAAAATATTTACAGTGTCATTCATGCAATAAACATTAAGAAAAAAACACACACACACATACACAAAAAAAAAGGATAACATTAATAATAATAATAATAACAATGAATCATCTTCTTTTCCTTAATTTAGCTTCTAAGTTACTGACGTCCAATCTAGTGCCTCTAATATAGTAATGTTTATTTCTTCTCCTCTTGCCATCATTCTTCTTCAAGATATCGATTCTTTCTACTAATGGAGAAAAAATAGGAACACGCATTTCAACCATAGTCTTTGAAATTTGATTTCTTAAAAGTATGGATGCATCTTGGACCAAATGTTTTCTATCTATAGACAAAACATACCCTATAAATGGATCATAAGAACATTTGGATTGATCATAGATAACACGGACCACATCACCACTCTCAATAGCGTGTGTGGAGTTTTTTCTAATTAAGGCTCTTCGCCAACCTTGTGGATCCAGCTGAGCATCCAATTCCTCTTTGCTAATCTTTTGTAATAATGTGTCTGGTTTGACTGATTTGTTCTCTATTGGTGGATAGATTGGAATAACGTTTCTTGTTCTATTAGGGATCTGATAGAATCTTTTATAAATTAAAGAGATTCCAGAAACCCTTGGCAATAACTTGTTAAACATCATACCTTGTCCTTACTCTTACCCTTTCTTGTGCCTCACTTTATATATATGAATACAGCTAATATCTGAAGTTGGTAATCAAATAATACTATGACAGGTGTACAACCATTTAGCAGATATGATATGCAGCCACAAAAAGGGGTTCGAAGTAGTCTCCAAACATAATTTTTATGATATATATCCCTGTATATATCTTTTTAAACAGGAAAAACTTTTCATTTTTCATATTTTTTATTTTATTTTATTTTATTTTTTTTTTTTCATTTTTAATTTTTTTTTTTGTTCCTTCTTTCCTTCTACGGGTAATACCCAAATAAGTTTAAGTTTTCTTCCCATTATGCCGTCAGAAACAAAATGACAAAACGGAACAAAAAAAAAATAAAACACACGCACACCCACACACCCACCCAAAAAAAGAACACAGGAAAATGAAAACTTGAAGAAAAAATGTGGAAAATGTTCACAAACCCTGAAATGAAAAGAGCACAAAACGTTCGGAACGGACACAAACCCTCAATCTAATTTTAGCACCCAGACCACACACACAAATGGGACGAGAAAAGGAAAATGTGGAGAGGGACACCACTGCAAGTTTACACCTCAATCCTAACAAGAGAATCAATTTCAGAATCAAACAATTGGTATGAATTCCATCCGTACACCGCATACTAAAAGCATCGACTGCTTTTCTTTCTCTCCGCCCCTTTTTCTTTTTCTTTCTTCCTCCGTCAACACCCACACACCACACCTAATACCTCTTTTTTTATTTTTTTCTCTTTTCTCTTTTCTTTTTATTTTTTTTTTTATATTTTTTTTGGATTTACTCTCTCGGACATTTTGCCATTGTCTTAATGTGTGGGGTATATTAATTAATCATACGGATTTTTTTCTTTTTTACCTTATTGCTGTCAAATACTTAATATATATATAATTGTACTTGTATTTGTATTGTATGATACGTATACGGTAATATATATATATATATATATGAAAAAGAAAATACTTCTGGTGTGTCTGAAATTACAATATTTTCCTTAGTAAGTTTGAAGGTTTTAACTTAAATATTTACAAAGATATATACATAGAAAGTCTCCAAGTAAAAAGAACGAAAGAACATGTTTTTTACTGGAATTCCAGAATCTATGGAAGCTGTCATAATTAAAGACAATAAACCAGTAATTGAAAAAAATGTAAGAGTACCCCTATTAGATGATGGTTTTATCCTAATTAAAGTCCTTTCAGTGGCTGCAAATCCAATGGAGTGGAAACATATTAAATATCATATGGGCCCTGATGGTTCTATCCTAGGGTCGGACGTCGCTGGAATAGTCGTAGCCATTGGATCAGGTATCCCATCGGATGAATTTAAGATAGGTGACTATGTGTGTTCTTTTGTTCATGGTTCTTCTGCACGCATGCCAGGGAACGGTGCATTTGCAGAATATTGTGCAATCGATGCAAATATTGCATTCAAACTACCTCATGATATCTTAACCAAAAATATACCTTCCTTCCCATCGAATGAAAAATTTGTTCATGTCCCTGAGGGCCCCGTGGACTCAATAGAATCTGCAGCCACTATGCCCGTGGCATTAATCACTGCAGGCGCAATCTTGATCCACGAATTAAGATTAAAGTTAATCTGGGAGCCAAAACACCCACAGATTGACTCATCCATTCTGATTTGGGGCGGCGCGACGAGTGTTGGACAGATATTAATCCAACTGATTAAAAAATTCAACGCTTTCTCCAAAATTGTTGTGGTTGCATCAAAGAAACATAACCAAACTTTATATAGGTTTGGTGCAGACTTTTTATATGATTATCACGACGCTGATATCTTGAGAAAGATCAGGTCTAACCATAAAGATATCAAGTACATAATCGATGCCGTATCAAAAGAAGACACCATCAACCAAGTGTATAAGTGTGCACCGGCGGACTCCCCAACTACTATTATTCAATTGGAATATTTGAACATCGAACAGATAGACCCAGAAGTGAGAAGAGATGACATCAAAATTATTGGGACTTTAATATATTTGATCTCCGGATACGATGTAAGGCTTGGCGACTATTATTTCCCTGCAAATCCCCAATTTAGAAAAGATTTAATCAGATACATCAAATTTATTAATTCGAAAGTGATAGACGGTGAGATCCATCATATCCCGATGAAGTTATATAATCATGGTTTGAATGATATACCATTATTTACAAATATGATTAGAAATGGAGAGACTAGTGGCTACAAATTAGTCACATCTCTACAATATGAACAAAATGATGAAAAAAGATAATGTATACAGGCTAACAGAAACGTTAAGTAAAGATACCAAATATATATATATATATTATTATTATTATTATTATTATACATTCAGTTTACGTATATACACACATATATAGTTATCCATTTATTTCATATTCTTTTTCTTGCTTCTCTCTTTGTTTAGATTATATCCATCAAATGCAATAAGTGGCTTTTGTATCTGTATAACACTTATAAATATAATATTTCAAATATCTATATAATAATCATCCTTTCTATTTGAAAATAAAACATTAAACAAAAAAAAAACAAAAAAGAAAACAGCCCGGACTAATATGCAATATCGAAATAAGTGGCAAAAGTAATAATATAGACTGCATAACATTTCTTTTCTTTTGTTTTCTTTTCTTGTTTTTTTTGTCTTTTTTCTTCTTTCTTTTTTTTTTTTTTTAAATGTAACTTCGCCATTCATTTTGATTCAACTTAGAACCTTGGTCTTCTCTTTCTACCTGTGAATTTAGAATCATGCGCAACTTTCCTCCCACGTCTTTTCATCAATTCTTTTTTCCTTAAAATATAATTCTTTTTGGATTCTATATCTTTACCCTTTCTTAATTTTTTACGCTGAAGATTCTTACTGTCCTCCTGTGCATCCATTGTGACACCATGTAAATTGACTTGTTCCTCTGAAGCTCTTGGTGCACCAGATGTTAGAACAAGATAGTATTTTTTATTCTTTTTAGACTCTGGATCGTCAATAACTAAACCACCGCTAAACCCAGAGACTTTAGCAGCCTGCAAAATCTGGTCCACTTGTTCATCATTCTTTGGATAAAATTGTGCCACAAATTTACCACCTTTCTTCAAAGCAGCGAACAAAGAATTGAAAAACCGTAACAATCTCCTCTTTGGATCGTTATACGAAGTGTCTGCGTTACAAAGCCACTGAATAGCACTGATGCTGATTGCAGCGTCAAAAGTACCTGCACGGAACGGTATCCCCACACCCATATCTTGTAACATTAGATCACCCTCTAATTCCCTCGTTATACCGGTAGCCAACATACTTGGTGAAATGTCCATGCCACACCAGATGTGGCCTTCTTCGGTCAATATTTCACCCGATAAACCGGACCCACAACCGATATCTAACACAAAACTATTCTCTGGAATATTCAATAGTTCTAATGCACGCAGAGTCATTTTGGCTTGGATGTGTTGTACTCTTGTGGACGATGTATACTTTTGAGATTCTTTATCATCATAGAATATTTCCGGTGGGGCTAATTCTTCAGGACGAGACATTTTTTGAATATTTGATTATGTATTTTGTGATGGTAAAAGTGTGTATAATAGCAGAAGCAGGAGGAGGAGGGGGGAGGGGAGGGGGGACAAAAGTTGAAAAGATAAATTAGTATTATTTTCTATATGCATTGAGATGGTTTTTAATCTATAGTCAATCGATAACAATATTGTAAAATTATCGATGAGCTTCTAAAAAAATTTCCGGTGATCTATGCAAAATAATTTTTAAGTCATTTTGTTCTTTTTATTCCATTAACGGTCAAACAGAAAAAAAAAAATAAAAAAAAGAAAAAAGGAAATTTTTTTTATTCATCAGTCGCAGAGACTCTGTGCTTCTTTTTTTCTTTATTGGAAAATAAGTAAAAACAGAGAAAATCCCTAAACATTATTAACAAACCCTAACTTACTGGACCCCGAAGGTAAAAAAAGTTGTAAATACCCACCAATAACCCTTATTGAAAAAATTTATATTATATTTTTTGAGAGATTCTTCGTTTAATTCTATTATTACCATCCCGTCAGCTGTTAGATTGATATCATGTGCTCTTTTCTTTTTCTTTTTTCTTTATTTCCCTTTGAGGGAATTTCATTGTATGCATATATACACAAAATAAAATTATATTGACTAATTGCTTGCTCGAGTGTGAGTGTTATATGTATATAAAGTGTGTGTGTGTGTGTGTGTGTGCGTACATGCGTACGTGTAGCATGTGGTGTTTTCTTTACATTAAGCAGTTATAAGTGTTTAAAAACTGCTTACATCCCTTAAATAATTAGCTTAGCAAAGGAAAATCGAGAAAATACCATATAATGTTTTAAAGTTTTCTTCAGTCGAACAAAAAAAAATGGCCCTTGAAGAAAACGATTTATTACAAGATGAACAGTTTCTTAAGATACAAAAACTGAATTCTATAGACGGTACTGAAAGACGCAGATCATTAGTCTATGACAAACCCGTCCCTGGATTAGATATTAATCATGATACATCAGGTGGAGTCAAAGAAGATTCTCTAGGGGCAGGTTCTTTGGCTGATGATGCAAATGGTGTCCTTAAACCAGTCATTATGTCAGCTGATGAGATGGAGGGTAGAGATTCTATCTTAAAAAATTATTTAGCTAGATTACATCAAATGGAGAAAAGAAGATACCGTGAAGGGCAAGACTCTGTTATTTCTTTCTTCTCTGATGTGGACTTTGATACAAGACCAACAATATTAGATGCCGCCATAGCGGAACCAATAATCACAACCTTTGATGGCCCTGTCTTAGAAAAACAGATTAAAGCCGTTGTAAAGTCAAAGAGGATAAGCAAACAATCATCGTTATCACCATTACCATCCTCCACAGTAAGTTTAAATGATTCCACAACTAGCCCCACCCCTACTCTTATTAATGATGAAGGGGGCTTTCACAAAAAAGCGGATCACTCAGAATCAAATTTATCCAATAAACGTGACAAGAACAGTGTAGTTATGCTTACTTATAAATCGGACTTCACAGGGATGTATATTATGATGTGGATGCTTTGTGGATGGATTGCCATTAGAGGTCTTGTTGATTATTCCGTGTCTCATAATGACCACTTATTGAATATGCCAATACTTAAAGCCATGACTGAGAAGTGGGACGAAATTTTCTTATTAGATATGACCATGTGGTTAACTAGTTTTATTACTGTCTTTATCCAATATTTAGTCAAATGGAAATATATTGAGTGGGATGTTACTGGAAGATATCTTTCAGTCTTTTTTGAATTAGCCCATGCTACTTTCTTTAATTATTTGTCTACAATGTACTTCAATTTTAATTGGATCACAAGGGTCTTTATTTTTTTACATTCGATGGTCATTTTAATGAAATTCCACTCATTTGCCTTTTTTAATGGTTATCTCTGGAACATTAGGAAAGAATTAGATTATTCTAAGAGTGCACTAGCTAAATATAAAGACGTTGCATCACCAGATATTATCGAAACTTTAAAAAGATCACAAGAATTCTGCGAATTCGAGTTATCATCGCAAAGCTCATCAATTAAGTTCCCAGATAACATTACATTTAAAAGTTACTTCATGTTCACTCTTTTCCCTACGTTGGTGTATCAATTTGAATACCCAAGGACAGAAAGAATCAGATGGTGGTACGTCGTAGAAAAAATTTGTGCAATCTTTGGCATTATCTTCTTAATGATTATGAATGCACAGTTGTTTGTATACCCTGCATGTGATAACGCGAGAAAATTGCGCGGGCAATCTTGGTTAGATTTAAAGTCAAGCACAAAGGAATGGTTCTATCTATTAGCCGAGATTATACCACCTATCACTGTCGAATATTTATTAGTATTTTATTTAATATGGGATGCAATCTTAAATTGCGTAGCTGAATTGACAAGATTTGCAGACAGATATTTTTATGGAGACTGGTGGAATTGTGTTGTTTGGTCTGAATTCGCACGTATTTGGAATGTTCCAGTACATAAATTTTTATTAAGACACATATACCACGGTTCCATGAACCACTGGAAATTGAATACTGTTCAAGCTACAATGTTCACATTTCTTTTAAGTGCATTGTTGCATGAGCTGTGTATGATAATAATTTATAGAAAGGTTAGACCATACCTGTTCTTATTCCAATTATCACAATTACCAATGTCTTTTGTGACAGTCCACACGAAATTGAAGGAGTGGCCTACCCTTTGTAACATTCTATTCATCTTTGGTGTTTGTACTGGACCTTCTGTGATTACCTGTCTATATATGATCTATTAATTTAAAGTAATGGATTGTATTGCTGATACATATATCTATGCATAATTCTTACGTATTGCATTTGTTGATCTTTTTTTGTTCATTTATTTTTTATTTATATTTAGTATTTTGTCTTTGATATTTCTCCTTGATTATATACTTATATATTGAGTAAACAATTATAATATATATACTTTCAAATACATGGTCTAGTCTAGTTTTGTCTTCTATAGTAATGATTCTTCAATTTCCATGCACATAGTAAATCAACACTAAAAAGAAAAATGAAAAAAAAAAAATTACTGAAAAATTTCAGCTCATCGATAAGAAATTGACTAAAGCAAGATAAAAACAGAGGGAGGATATGACCCAATCACTATGTTCCATGGATACAAATACATACTATTTATCCTATATATATATATATATATTAGAGGAAGATAAAAAAAATAATAAACTACTAGATATTGTATACACTCCGCCCTCGCCCTACACATACATACAAATATATATAATTTGAAAAGAAATGAATATTTGGATAGCTGCAAGTGATGGTAGAACCGATTTAGTAGAGAAATTTTTAACAGCTGGCACTGGATTGACAGCAAACTCCAAGGATCCAAACGGTTACACACCAATACATGCCGCTGCAGCATATGGTCACGTTGATCTATTAAGGAAATTGTGCAGGGAATATAGTGGTGATATTAATATTAAGGATTCCGATGGTGATACCCCATTGCATCATTGTGAAGACATGAATACAGCACAAGTGATTATCGAGGAATTGAATGGTGACTATGAAATAATGAATAATGAGGGGAAGACTGCATTGCAGGTGTTTGAAGAAGATGGAGAGTTTCCAGAGTTGATTGATTATATGAGAGTCAAATGCGGTATACCTATACAACTAGACAGTTTTGGTATAAGAAAGGAGGATTTACAACAGTTCAAAGAAAATCTTCGTTACACCTTGGAGAATGATCCAGTCGATGAGTCTAATCCAGAATCTATAGCAAGAAGGAAAAGATTAGAAGAGATCCTTCAGTCTGAAAATTGTGAACAAGAATTGGAGAATTATGTTAGAGATATGATTAGAGAATCACATATCTTGGATCAAGATGGAAACGAGTTTCAAGAGTCAAACAAATCATCAAACAAGCGTAGAAGATAAATAGATCACCATCGTATGTAAGCACAAACTTAAATATACATAGATCTCATCATCATCATCAACTTATGTATATATATATATATCCATTCACAAATCCGTATATGTATAATAGAAAAGTTCAAAACACGGTCGAATCACCACCGTCATCAATATAGTAGTATATGCCACAATTAATCGTACTACTATTTGATATTCTAAAAGAGGGTAACCCCTCCATCCAGATAAAAAAAAAGAAGATTGTCTCTATTTATTTATTTTTTTGTTTTTTGTCGAACAAAAACGGTAGAAGAAAAAAAATTCAACTTGTTAATTATGACCTCTCTATACACTGATTTTAAAAGGTTGAAATCACTTGGTTGTGTTAGACTATCGATCATATTTGATATCTGATACTTCTGTTTTAATTTTCATTTTGTTTTGAGAAACCTAAACAAGGCAAGTGAGATATCTAATTTGATTATAGTATAGGATAGTATAATATAATATCATATAGTATATATATCCGTTACTCACAATGTTTGAAGTTATATTAACTCCATTGACGAAGTTCGTCGAATATGTTAATGATCTAAACGAAGCATACAATCAATTGACCTTTGAAGAACAAAAGGCAATGACAATCTTTGAAAGATTCCAATACTACAATTGGACTTTTGAGATGTATTGTGTCCTACTTATATTGTTCTTTTACATCACTTATAGAATTGGTGTGTCTATCAATGTCTCCAAAGCTAACAAATTGTTTGACTCTTTACATTCATACCTAAGAAACGAATTAAAGTTTGCTCGTGTTGGATTAACAAGTATGAAAGGTGGGAAGGTCAACAAATTATACATGGATCAACATTTGCATACTTGGTTAACCTCATTTGCTACCGGTCGTTCATCGATTGACTCAATCAATATCAAAGCCCATTTAAAACCACGTCATAACATAATCAATTTAGTTATTGAACATACTCTAGGTTATTTCTTCCCCACATACCAATCCCCTGAACTAGTAGAATATTTAGAGATCGAAATCAAACCAAATGGTGTCTATGTCAGTAACGAAACCTGCAACATTAATTCAAATTCTACAGAAATCTTACAAAATTTCAGATTTGTCACATCTATTGTGAACAAATCCATCATGGATAAGGTCCGTTTAGATAGATACTTCTTGTCGTTAACCCATGTGACAGACAGTGACTCCATTCCTAAGGAGTACGTCTATATGTCTGAGATCAACCAAATTAACGATTTCATCAACTCTTATACGAAGGGGTCGTTTAATGAAGAAGTGCTGGTTAAGGCAAGGAGGTTCTTACAATTTATCAGTTTCACAGATCTACCTGATTTCAGACCTAGGGATAAGGACACATGGATCCTATCTTTACAGCCACGTTGTGTTATCCGTACTGAGATACCAAGGAATAAAGATGAATTGAAAACATTAAATAAGTTGGTTGGTTCTATGGTTGAGGTGTATGATAATTATACCCGTGATCTAGTCCAAAAATCGGATAAAATTGTGATTTCCGCAGAAATTTCAAAGAAAATTAATACGTTGCGTCAAAATGAGATTAACAGGATCGACAAGATTGCGAAACAAATTGAATTAGAGGCTGCAATGGAGGAGAAGAAAGAATTAATGAAGGAAAAGAGACGTGAAATGAAAAAGACTGGTGAATTACAAAACAAAGAACAAAAGATGAGAGAAAAGAGAGAAAGACGTTTAAGAAACAAGCAAAGACAAAGAATGACCCAATAAAAAGTTGACATGATGTTTTTGTGACTTGTTCAACAAAGAAGATACACACGTATATATATGTATAGTATGAATCAAGCAAAGAGAGAGTAAGTACTCATTAGATAATTTGTGTAACCAACTCTAAAATACATACACACACACATACACACATACAGAGACACACACATATATATGCAGATGTTTTTATATTGAGAATGAATAAAACCTACCGTACCTCTGTTAATATCCAAATATCTCAGTATACCTTGTATTCACGCTGTGTTGTTGTTATTTAACAATTTTGTCTCGAGTCCTCAACGCCGGGGAGAAAAAGAAAAAACAAAAAGCAAAAAAAAAAATTTGTGGGCGTTCGCAGACGACGAGCCCAAAGGGAAATTGAAGAAGTGGAAGAACAGTTTGGAATTGTAATACAGGAGTAGACATATGGGTCATCTGTACGGTAAACGTCTTTTTCAACCGGTCACCTTCTAACTCACACACACACACGTATATATATATAGTCACAAGAGGTTATCTATTTTTATTGTGTTTGCTGAAACTCTTTGTATATATAGAACAAGAGTAGAAATGTCTGCCACAAATAATATAAACACAAAAACTCCAAATTCTGGTTCAACTATAAAGCAAATGGACACAAAACAGAACCAAAGTCAAACTCAAACTCAAACTCAAACTCAAACTCAAACCCAAACCCAAACTCAAACTCAAACTCAAACTCAAACTCAAACTCCAATTCGCAATCAACAACAGACTAATCCAACTTCTACTTTGCAGCCAACTGACACTTATATCCCAGACTATTTAGACGATTTAATACCAGAATTAAAGTCTTATCAAAATTTGATTGATATTGAACAACGATTGGACACGTATTTATCTAGAAAACAGATAGATATTAATCAAATCATGGAACAATGGAACAACTCAAGGAATGCTAATGGTATATTTTCTCAGTATAATAAGGAAGATATCCAATATCTACGTATCTTTATTTCTAACACAGCAGAAAATCAAGTCTGGCAATTAGAACAACAACAAGAACAACAACCTAGCGAAGAAAATAATGAATTATCTAAACGGGATGATGGATCAGTAACAAATGGAAATTCAGATCCGTATTGGATTATGAGAATTGAAGGTAGATTAATCGATGATTTACCGGCTGATGATCCAGAGAGACCTAAATTTAGCTCTTTTATAAAAGATATTGCGGTGGATTTTAAAAGACTTGCAAAGAATCAAAACAATAATAGATATAACAATAACAATAACAACAACAATATCAACAGTAATAATGATGCCAATAATACTACTTCTACTAATAATGATGAAGCCTCGAATAATCTAAATATACCAGCATCTAATAATAATCACAAAAATAATGTTGAATCTAATAATTTGAATTTGACAGTACCACAAAATACAGCTGGAGACAATAATACCACCACCACTACCACCACCACCACCAACAACAACAACAACCACAGCAATAACAACCTCATTAATGATACTGATGATCAAATTGTGGATGTAGTCGAATGGCATGCGGATGATGAAAATCCAGTAGAATTTGATGGTTTAGATATTAAAAGATACGGTTCAGAAAATTTACAATGCACTATTACTATTCAACCAAAGGGTTACACAGGGAATTACCTAGAATATTCCCCAGAATTGTCAATGATCATCGGGAAGTCTCGTGGTTCTATACATGAAGCAGTCTATTCGTTGTACAAATATTTATTGATCAATAATCTCTTGATTAATAATGCAAATCTTTTAAAAGATAACAATATGACTAAGATTAGAAATAATAACCACACCAACAGTGGCAACAATAATAACAATAAAATTTCCAAAGATGACGATATGGGGAAAACTGTTGATGAAACTACTTTAGTACAAATAGACAAATTCCTATCCGTATTATTAAAGGAAGAATACGAAGATAAAGATGGTGATATTAATATGAATGTTGATATGGATCATTCAAACAACAATAACAGTAATGTTTCACCAGAGAATGAAATAAAGAGAATTATGAAATTATCGGAGTTTTTATCTTTAGTCAATGCACATGTCCAACCATTCAAACCTATTGTTATTGACTATACAGTAAGAGTAGATAAAGCATCGACTTATGGTGAACTGGTTTTTGACATCGAGGTACCTAAGTTATCAACATTATCAGACAAAAGTAGAATAGATGAAATAGGTCGGGATGGACAATCGTTGATCTCCGAGTTGGAGAAATATACCAATGAAAACAAAGATAAGCTGGAATCGTATGAAAAAGAGATTAATTTATTAAAACTACAATTAAATGAAACTGCTCATAAATATCAATTCTTCCAAAAATTGGGACAAGACCCCGTACCTGCCCTACATGATTACATCCAATCACAAGCAAATGCATTAAAGATCCTTTCTGGCGATGAAGGGTTCAATGAAGATACTGTAAGAAGAGCGCAATTCTACAAAGATAATGAACAAATGTTGTTTGAAAACATTGGTGTTATGCTAGCTAATGGTAGAATATAAATACAGAGGGGTAGTAAAAAGAAGAGTAGACATGCCATAACAAAAATGTATACACACACATATATATATATCATTTATTGAAATAGATAGATTATCTCTATTCGTTTTAATTTGTGTCGTCACCGAATTTGTGACGCCGGGCCTCTTCCACTAAGAATGACTCTTAGTTTCCTTTTTGGGAAATTACCGGATTTCACAATTGCGGAAACGGGAAAATTTTTTTTGGTTACTTTTTTTTTTTGTGAACGACTCATTTTCTTTTTGGATAAACTTAGAGATAACATCACTTCAGCTGTTAATGAGAGGATGTTTATCGAATGAGGGAACATACCGTCTATAACTGTATATGGATATTTAAATATGTGTTTGTATAGGTATATGTTTTTGTAATGGACTGTATCATTAAACGCGTAACCAGTCGAACCTAGTCAAACAGTACTCTAAGAGTATAGATTTGTAAAAATATAGACCTAAATTTGGTTAAAAATAAGTCACTGCAACATGTCTATCACTGAATCCCAACAATATAGATCCACTAGATCTTTTGACAAAGAAACCAAATCTTTCGAAGCTGCTGTCATTCAAGGTTTAGCTATCGATGGTGGTCTTTTCATTCCACCAACAATCCCACATGTTTCTCAAGAGACTCTTTTTAACCAATGGTCCAAATTATCTTTCCAAGATCTAGCTTTTGAAATTATGAGACTATATATTTCTGAAGATGAAATTCCTAATGAAGACTTAAAGAGTTTAATCAACAAATCTTACTCCACTTTCCGTTCTAGTGATATTACACCTTTAGTCAAAAATGTTACTGGCTTTAATAAAGAAAACTTACATATCTTAGAATTATTCCATGGTCCAACTTATGCATTCAAAGATGTCGCATTACAGTTCGTCGGTAACCTATTCGAATATTTCTTAGAAAGAACTAACAAAGGTTTACCAGAAGATCAAAAGAAAAAAATCACCGTTGTTGGTGCAACCTCAGGTGATACCGGTTCTGCTGCCATCTATGGGTTAAGAGGCAAGAAAGATGTCTCTGTCTTTATTTTATATCCAACTGGAAGAATTTCTCCAATTCAAGAAGAACAAATGACTACTGTTGCGGACAAGAACGTTCAAACTTTATCTGTCAAGGGTACTTTTGATAATTGCCAAGATATTGTAAAGGCTATCTTCAGTGATAAAGAATTCAATTCTAGACACAATGTCGGTGCTGTCAACTCTATTAACTGGGCAAGAATATTGGCTCAAATGACTTATTATTTCTACTCATACTTCAGAGCTACTAACGGTGCCCCAGGTAAGGTCAAATTTATTGTCCCATCTGGTAACTTTGGTGATATCCTTGCCGGTTATTTTGCTAAGAAGATGGGCCTTCCAATTGAAAAATTGGTTATTGCTACTAATGAAAATGATATTTTAGACAGATTTTTGAAAACTGGTATTTATGAAAGATCCGACAAAGTCGCTGCCACTTTATCTCCAGCTATGGATATCCTGATTTCTTCTAATTTCGAAAGATTATTATGGTACTTGGCTAGAGAAGTTTTGGCCAATGGGGATGACTTAAAAGCTGGTGAGATTGTGAACAACTGGTTCCACCAATTAAAGACTGAAGGTAAATTCGAAGTTGATAAAGAATTAATCAACGCAGCATTAAAGGATTTCGGTTCCGAGCGTGTTTCCAACGAAGAAACCACCGCCACCATTAAGAAAATGTATGAAATCTCTGAAAATCCAAAACATTATATCTTAGATCCACATACTGCTGTCGGTGTCTGTGCTACCGAAAGATTAATTGCTCAAGATAACGACTCATCGATAAATTATATCTCTTTATCTACAGCCCATCCTGCTAAATTCGCTGATGCTGTGAATAACGCATTATCTGGCTTTGACAATTACTCCTTCGAAAGAGACGTCTTACCAGAAGCATTAAAGAAATTATCTACTTTGCCAAAAAAATTGAAGTTTATCGAAAAAGCCGATGTCGAATTAGTCAAAGCTGCAATTGATGAGGAAATTACTAAAATGGACTTATAAAGGCGTTAAATAGTGGTTTATTTTTGACTCCTCTATATTTCTTTTAATATTTTATTTCCGTGTTTTGTATAATTGTACCTTTTGCTCTACGACTTTATGTTAATTTTTATTTATATAGATATATATTAATAATAAACTAATATATGAATAAATATGACTTTGTGAATATCATATTATAAGAATATATGCTCTTTTTATTGCCTTTGCTAGATAAATATTCGCATATTTGAAACTCCTGATATATTTTGATATAATATGAAAGAAAAATTAGTATTGCTAAGGAATAAAAAAGACAAAAAAAAAGTAATCGAAAAGAAATTCTGCGTATTTTAGAGCCATATACTAAAAAACTCCACACGAGATAAAATAAACTAGCTATTCTTTTTTCTTTTCTTTTGACGTTAATTTAATTTCACCTACTTTATTAATTTTAACTTCATAACCTGCCTCTTCTAAATCTTTATCCTTTACTACACCCATTGCTTCTAATTGTGCTACAATTTTCTGATTATCTGGGTTACCTTCCAACAAAAACCTTATACATATAATACTTTTTTCCTTAATAAATGGATCATTATCATCTATGACACAATTAGATAATACAATCTCTAATCCATGTAATTCTCTAATTTTATCTTGATTATTTTTATTCTTATAAGATAAATTTGCCAACAGTTCAATGATAAATGATTTTATTTCTGGAAAATTTGTTGATTTGATTGTATTAGTCTTATAGTCGATCCTACTTAACAATTTTTTGTTCTCCAATATTTCATTGCCTATTGAATCAGTAGTTTTGACTTTTGTGATCTTTTCTGAAACATCTTTTGTAAAATTAATGCGAATTAAATTATCTTGTAACAATCTTAATAAAGGAACTAATTTGTTTAGAAATCCATAGGAATTCAAAAACTCCAATACATGTTGGAATTTAGATAGAGAGACCAATATATCCAAGATACTGTATAACTGTTGATAGATTGGCCCTGCCTTTATTTCATCTTCTTCACCTCTATCAAAATATGTAGTAACATCGTTAGCCAATTTTTCAAAAATATTATAACACCACATCATTATTGTTGTTAATTGGAATTTATCCCATCTATCACTGCTGGTGATGACTAATTGCATTACATGCAGGATACCTATCGTCTTTGGGATGTCATTATCCTTTAACCTTTCGAAATATCCACAAAATGACTCATTACATGCCAAGATACTAAAAAATCGTATCAAAGCGGTATCAATAGATGTTAGTTCCTTTTCGCTACCTTCACTTGATACATTCACTCCCTTTTCCTGTGAATTGTTCTTCAAATAATGAGAAAGTGTAGAATGGTTATTAATTATATCCAAGACAAAAAAATTATACAATATCTCTGTACATTGTTCTTGTCTAAAGAAATAGTATAGAAAATCTTCATTTGTGATCAAATTGACAAAATATAATAAATAAGGGAATACTAAATCATGTTTTCTTTCTGGATGTTTTAGTGGGTACTGTAAAAATATCATTAAAGATTTCAAAGTTGATTTGTCAAATAGTACATATCTTTTTGTCACATTGTGAAGAAAACTAGATATAGCAATAAATGTAGAAGTCTCCATATCATCGTATTTTAATTTAAGAGACACGATTTTTACAAATAATTCAACTACTGAATTTTGTAAAAATAACTCTTGTGGAATATCTTGATTACTAACAGAAAGATTCCTCATTAAAATAATCAATCCTCGTATAGTCCTCATGTACCAGTAAAGATGTGCTTCGTTACAAAGTTCAATTATTTTCTCTATCGTACAATTATCTAGACTAGTCTTTAACTGTTTCCAAATAGAGTAAGAATTAGCTAAAAGGTTTCTATACTCTTCATCCTGTGCCGTTCGAATCACAATTGGATTTAACTCCTGCAAGACTTCTTGGTACAACTTTTCATTGTAAGGACAAGATACCAAAATCTTTTCCACTTTATCAATCACCTTATCCTCTTCAGTTAACATTATGTGTTTTTTTGTAAACGTACTCTTTAAACCCTACAAAATGTGTTATTTTTTAGTATTAGAATCTACTTGATGTAATTAAAGTTTCCCCTTCCTCAACAGCCTAAATATGATATATATGCATATGTCATTCTGCAACTCGCTTGGAACTGAGGGTGATGAGCTTAATCCTCAAAATTTTGTTCATTTATTCGTTATCATTAGAATACCTGGTATTTCAATCATTTTTTCAACTGTTTCTTTGCTTTTTATTTGAAGGGGAACCAAAGAAAAGGGCCCTGCCACAGAGACCTAACTTCCATTAGTAAGGACTATTCTAACCCTACAAAAATATATCTCATGATTACGTAATCAGTTATTAGTTTATATTTATTATGTATTCTTTTGTCATTTATATATATATATATATATATTCCAGTATTGCAGATAAATGATAATACATATAGATCTTCTAAATTATATTTTTAATGATTCTATAATAATTCATCTTCTGAGCTGTCGTTATTATCATCCGTGCTTAATGGTAATTTATTTTCTTTTCCAGTGAATCCAATCCAGCCTTCTTCCTCATCAGCCCCTTCTGACATTATATCTTCGTCTTGTAATTCTGAATCATTAGTAAATGCTTTCCTTTGTGCCTCTAAACTATCCCCGTCTTCTTCATCACCAAAGACAACCCCATCTGTAGATGTTAAGAATTTGTAACTGTACTTATTTTCTGCACTAACAGAAACTACATCCTTGGCGATTCTACCAATAAATCTTTGTACAGATCTAATAGATGATGCAAAGGAATGTTTGTTGTTTTGAATATATGTACCGTGAGACAATAAAAGTTGTTTGATCCAGAATAAATTAAATTCAATGTGCTGTGATTCCACAGCAAAAGAACCAATAAATTTAAGGATTCTAGGGAGATAGACAACAGGAATATTAGCAGCAACTAATGGAATTTCAGATAATGGTATTTCCTCGTATACTTTATTGATAAGATATTCTTCGTTCAACCGAAATGCCATTACAAGGGCGTTTAAGTACTCCTTGTCTTTCAAACATTCCAATGCACTCTCTGGAGTCACATCAACATCTAAATCAAATGGATCAAAAAGTTCAACTTGATCTGCAGAATAAATCAATAAACCTTCTGTGGAAGCAGCAGCAAAAGCAGATGCTGTTGGCGAAAATTGAACAGAGGTGACTCGAATTTCAGGCCTAACCCTTCTTGTAGAAAGATCAGCACCTCTTCTAGATCCTGGTAAAGTATTATCTATACGATCTTCTAAATCGGAATTATCACCTGTTTCATCAATTAGATCTAATGAACCTGCCTCAGTCATTCTACTACTATTCAAAAATTCTTGCGTACCATTAATGGTCATATTTCTGGAAACAATAAATCTTTTTAATAACACCTCATTTGGTACATCATATAAACATATAGAATTGTTATTACCACCTGCTACAATAGCTAACCCATCAAAACTATAATTAATAGTACTGAAAAACTTAGATCTTTCTGAATTTTTAGCTGTAAATCTATCTTCTAAATGTCTCCCTGAAATTATATCTCTTCTACAATCAATGTTACCAACTTGTTGCCCACTTTCAACATCAAACATTGTTATTTGGCCCTTTAATGTGGAAACGGCAAGCTGTTTTCCATCAGGTCTAATTGTTAAAGATAAGACATCTGATGCTACTTCAATTGGTTCCACTTGTTGACTTCTACCAAAGATAGACCATATTCTAATTGTTTTATCCCATGATGCAGAGGCCAAGACACTATTTTCTTGGCTGAAAACCAGACATGATACAGGTCCTTCGTGACCAGATAATGTATCCAATAATTGACCAGTTTGAACAGACCACACATGGATATCAAAGTTGTCCATTGAACCAGCACATACCACTTCACCAGATGGATCAACAGCCAATGAATTGAACTGAATTCTATCTATACCGGTGAAAACTCTGAAATTTCTATATCTAATAAGATCCCATGCTCTAACTGTACCATCTAAAGAAGCAGAGAAAAGAACTTGTCCTTTTTTAGCAAACTGTACTTGTGTGACAGAAGATGCGTGCTCATCAAATGTGGCTAAACAGAAACCTGATACAACATCCCATACTTTAATTTTACCGTCATCAGAGGCGGTCACCACTCGAGACCCATCTGGGGAATAAGTTAGACAATTGGTAGCATCAAAATGACCTTGTTGTTTCAAAATATAAGATTCTGATTGCCACTCGTATACTAATAATTGACCCAGTTTACTAGACCCGAAGGCTAACCATTCACCAGTGTCATTAATAGCAACGGTATTAACAGGATTTTGACCCATGGATAATTGTTGAATTAAAATGAAATGTGGTAATTCATATAAACGAAATTCACCATTACTGAAACCAACAACCAACATATTAGATTGTGGATGAAATGTGACACATTTGACTTTAGCTTGATTTGCAAAGAAGAAATGTTTTTCAGAGATTCTCCAATTATATTTGGATATATCGACTTCTTCATCGTTCGCTTCTGCCAACTCAATATCTTCTTCTCTTGGAGTAAATTCCCACATGAAAAGGGCCCCATCCTTACTGACGGTATAAATTTTTTCCTGGTCTGCACTGAAGAATGCACCCATAACATAATCTCTATGGCCTGCAAAAGTCGTAGATGCTAAATCTTTCTCAGAAGAATCGATAGACCATATCCTAGAAGTCAAATCCTTAGATGAGGTTAGGATGAATCTAGAGTCCGACGACCAAGTGATTCCAGTGATCTCTTGAAAATGACCGGCGTGAACTCTATGACGAACAAATGGTGCAAATTGTCTATCTTGTGTGACTTCTGGTGTCCTCCAAATTTGTAAAAATCTACCGGAAGCTATGGCAAATAATTTTCCATCGGGGCTAAATTTCACTTGATAACATCTGTCTTTGAAATTGAAATGATGTAAAACATTCTTGGATTTGAAATTGACTAAAATGGCCCTACCATCGTCATCTACAGATAGAAGTAAAGTTCCTTGCCTATTTAAATCAAAACATGCAATATTTTTCCTATGTTCATATTCAAATGTGAAAGATTTGTTGTTTATTAAATCAAAAACAGAGATTCTATTACCAACAGGTGATAACAATTGTTTCCCATCACTTGAAAAGATAATGTTACCTTGTCTATAAACGGTACCCAGTAAATTAGAGAATTTGAAATCAGACTTCATCTTACTGGCCTTTTCTTTTTCTTTTTTAATAACAGAATTATAGCTATATGGCAAAAACAAAAGTATATGACCCTCCCTTATTGCAAGTAGATGAATAAAATGTTATATATCGAAGTTAACCAATCTACTTTTTCTTTTTTTTTTTTTTTTCCTCTTTACTATTATAGTAAGAAGTAATCTTTTAGCATATTTTGTAATGAAGCCTCTGAAGCTCATCGCAAAAAAAAATTGTCTTTGTTAAATTTTCCAAAGATAAAAATCTCTTCATATGAAATTTTCGTCTTTGCATCTCGAAGAAAAAGAGAAAAATTGAAAAAAAAAAAAAAAAAAATTAAGTCGCTTCCCACGGAAAGAGCTACCAACCCTAATTTTTCCTATCCAAAACTTCTCCAAAGATTTTTTACTTTTTATTTCCCCCTTTTGTTTAGGGTATGAGAAAAAAATAAAAGGAAAAAAAAATATAGAAAATTATATAATCAATTGGTAAACCCTCCAGGATCTACAGTAATATAATACAATTATAAGCTAAGATAATGGCTATCCATAGACACTACGATATACGTATCATTTGAATAAGTTTACGGCTGGCTCTTGTTCATTTAGTTGTGTTCCTATTTTTTTGTTTCGAATCCGGCTCTTATCACTGCCTCTCTTGCGCTGGCATTAATATGTTTAAATCTATCAGGTCCGATATGTGTACCACCAAACCAGCGGGCAACTATCACCATACAGTTCCAAACGTCCATAATAGTTATTAAATGTAACATTCGTGAACCAGCTGCAGTCTCCCCATCGTCGTCAGAGTCTTGGTACGTCACGTTTGAATTAGGATCCGTACTTTTGATCCTCCAAGCACTCATTATATGCGCTGCTTTCCTCATTTTATTGTCTGTCCTAATCATATCCAGTTTCTTAAACGCTTCTTCTTCTGAATTCACATGTGTAGCAAAGGCCATAAATGTAGAACCTCTATCTGTAATAGGATCTGATGCAATCCATCCCTCAAATGGGTCACTGGGGACTCGTTGATCTATGCCTATAGCATCTGTCTCGCCTGTAGCATTGTCTGGTCCGTCTTCAACATATAAAATCCCATCCAGCTCGCTTAAAAAATCAAAGATACAAACTGACTCTTTATGGAACACAGAATCCATTACTTCTTGGAACAAATTACGTAAGTACTTGACGTCATACAATGAGGTATCGTTACTATAATTTTTATCCAAACTTACATCCAAAATATTTGGAGATGAAACAGAGGGATAATTCGGTGGTAGCGATATTTGTAAATTAATATGCTCATATTGTGGCACTTTCAAACGAATTATACTCGAGTTAGACGTCTTTTCTATTATATTTTCGGGGTAGATTGCCTCAATAGCTTCAATTTCTTCTAGTTGTTGTTCTTTGTCAGTTTCCATCTATATTCAGAAAATAATTCTCCTTTGCCTCAGCCCAACTATACAACTCAATCGACGATATACGCTACACAAACAAGATATATGTGGACCTTAAACGTTCCTGTCACCAATATCTCTCTCCTTTTTTCTTTTGCTAGTTAACTGTCTTCCGGGTTGGTGTTTGTTTCTCTTCGATAATAATTCTCATTTCCTTGTACAATCTTTACAACAGTCTATAACCAGCAGATGAGATGAAAAATTTAAGAACAACCCAATCTTTGACCCCAAAGATGGGGAAGAGTCAAAGATTCTTTATAAACACACACACATACGCACGTCCACACAGACACACTATATATATATAAGCATTTAAGGCATTAAGTGGTTATCTATACCTTGATTCAGTTATGGTGACAGACACTTTTGAAACTTATAAAGAAAAAGGTAACACTTTTTTCAAAGAAGGTAATTACGAGAGTGCTATTGAGTCATATGACAAATGCATCGAACTGGAATCTTGGAATCCAATAGGTTATAGTAATAAAGCCATGGCTTTGATCAAGATAGGATCATATGAGAAAGCTATAAAAGTGTGTACTGCAGGGAAACAGAAATTAAACCCTTTGGATACAAAACATATTGCGTTAAAGAAAAAGTTAGAGTACAGATTGGATATGGCAAAAAAATTGCTAACGGAGAATCAAAAGAGTTCAACTACTAACCGATTAAACAATAAGGTTGTGAACACAGAGGAGCTTCACAGAGACGTATCGAAAAAAGTTGAATATATCGATTTAGATATTGTACCTGTTGACTCATTACCACCTGAATTTACAAATCTATAGAGAGGAATTAATAATTCAGATAAACAAAAAATAAATAAAAATGAAAACCCATAAATAAAAAAGCGTGTCCCCTAGATATTTACTTAGATAGAACTTGCCTATGTTTGTTAATATGATGATCGGGCTTTTATTAGACTTGTATCTATTTATGAATCTTAACAAAGACTATGAATGGGCTGGATGAATAGATAAATACAAAATTGATAAATGCTCTTTTCATAGTAGGAATTTGTAAAATAATCAAGAACGTGCAAGACTGGCATCAAATCATTCAACATGATACACTATCTACTGAATATAAAAACACAGATACAGGAAATGTGTGGGTTTCTACGTACTCTTCTGCATTGGTTATCCGAAAATAACGAGTCCTTTCTTAATTTAATTATAATCGACACATTTGTCAATTCCTCAACAACCATATCCCACTACACCAATTACCCACAGTAGAAGTAGTCCATTACTCTTCCTCCTTCACCCTCTATATACGTTTCCTATAATAGACATTTTTATAGAAGTTTCTCCAAATTTGAAAATACCGCTACCACTTTTCTCTTCTCTTCACTATCTAAATTTTTTTTTTTTCAGTTTCCCTGGAATTGTTGCCAGGCCAGAATTGGATGAGTAACAAGAGTAACGTGGGCAATACAACTATCTTGTCATAATGCTAAGTAAACTTCAAAAAAGAGGTTGATCAGCTTAGCTTAGCTTAGCTAGAATACCCTATACCTACAAATGTCACTTCAATCAATAAATACTTCTTTCTTTCCTTTTTCTTTTTAAAACAAACTAAGAAAAAAATCATTGCACATCCTTTGTCCTCCTCCTCACTCCTTTGATCAAACACACACACACACACACACACACACCCATAGTCATATTATGTTAGTCCCGCCAGCCGGTTTCGGAATCGCTGAAGAAGGTATTTATCGATGTTCTAAAGTAGAGACATTGAATCTATCCTTTTTAGAAACATTGAATTTAAAGACTATATTATTTATTGGCGGTCAGGAACCATCTAAATTTTTTAAAGATTTTTTCAATAGATCCTCTATCGATTGGTCTGTTTTAAGGACCGAGGATCTTTCGTCTGCTTCTACTATATCTACATTAGATAATCGTAGACATATAAAATCCCATTTGACCTCACCTAACAAAAATAATAGGGATATCCAATCAATCTCTCCAAGTGAGACTTTTGTATCTCAAGATAATGTAACATATAATAATATTAAAGATGATAATATGCCAATAGAAAATAGCCTTACAACTAAAGACTCTGGCAAGACTAGTCATCACTATAATACAAATCCAGGTTCACCCATGGACACTTCGGTTAACGCAACCACAGCCGGAACTATCCATTTAAATGTTAATGCCCAACCCCCCTTCATACTCAATGATTCTTCTGATCTAATGTTAATCAAATCAACATGTCTGAAAAAGACTTTCCAAAAGCTGTTAAATTCAAAATGTTATAATTTATTGTTGGTCGACAAAACTTCGTTGATTGTTGGAATCTTACGAAAGATTCAAAAATGGAACATCTCTTCAATATTAAACGAATATAGGCTTTATTCAGGAAAACATAGTTCGTATTTTGCCGAGACATTTTTAGAATTAATTGATATTAGAATTGAACAAGACCATGAAACGTTGGATACAGAAGATACAATGGCCAAAAATTTTCACATATCATCCAATAGACTGGATACTATTCCATCCGAACAAAGCAGACTATCTAATCGTGTTATAGTATCGGAAGAAGATCTTTGTGATCCTCCAGAAGTACCGAAGAGGTTAATTAATATGATTTTGGAGGCAGAACAAAATGAACAACTAGAAATTCTGAGAAAATCTACTAGTAGTATATTTTCCAAAAAACTAGATAAGCATAATTCAGACTTAGGAATCTTTGGTCACAAGTATAGACTTGCATTTAATAAGAAAGACAACGGGAATTATGAATATTATAAATCTTATAAATCTAGACACCAAAAATCAAAAAGATACCAAAGCCAAAAGGATCATACAGCAAATAATACTAATATTAACACAGAAGAAGAAGAAGAAGAAGAGGATGATGTAGTAACGCTGAATATACCAAAAGAATCCTTACTTCCTTCATGGTTTACATATCAGAGGGATTTATGGGAACAAGATAATGTCCCAGAAATGCATAATTTTTACAAAGAGTATATCTTTATTTGATTCTTGTCTTTAACTATTCGTATTCTCTCTAGATTATATCAAGTCTATGAAGCAGAAACTAAAAAAAAACATAAATAAAAAAGAAGACATATTATATATTTTTGTGAGCAGAGTAGTACCACTCGTTAAATGAATAGCATAGACATATAATTTATCTTTCTTATGTTTCTATCTTTTCCTCTATTATTTATTTATAGTATTTCTCTAAGTGGTGAAATGTCATCTAAGACTCTTCTAGTCGATTGTGACCCCTTAATAAAACCACTATCATATTGCTCATAATCATCATTTTCAAAACTTAAAGATGTATTATCACCTAGAATTCTAGATTGGAAAGTAATTTTCACCAAAAATATAATTGCAAATACTGCAGATATACCCGCCACAATTAAAAACATGATACTTAACGAAAGATTCCTAGTGCCTGTGACCCCCAGTGTTGTTAATACGATGGATTTAGTACCACCAAAGATTGAAGTTGGGTAATTCAATCCTATCTTCATTACATATTGTCCCTTTGGTAGATGACCAGTTTCATTTTTTAAAGCTAATTTATAAAATTTAGGCAATGCTGCTGTTCTCATCCAAACTTGGAATTCTTCCCATTCATGTATATCAGGAATGTTGTCATCAGTATAACCATTAGGAAATCTTTTCATCCAATTTGGAGGAGGAACAATATCTGACGCATTGTATGTGGTTTTTTTAAATAGTTTACGGTCAATAGCCCATGATATTTTTTTGTTTGTCAACTGATAATCTTGTGTATTTACATCATAACCTTCCAATACTTGCACGAATGTATCATTAAACATAGAATTTGCGATTAAACCACAGGGGTAGATTGCTTTCCTATCAATACTCCTCAAAGGTTTACAACTTGTATCCAAATCTTCATATTTCACAGCTTTACCATTGATCTGTTTTCTATCAAAGGATTGAACATATTTTCTATGGTTTTGATAAAAATTTGTCAATTTGTAGTAAATGTAGACAGGTTTTTTAATTGTATTCGGGATTTCAAATTGTAGCTGACATATATCATTATCGTTTGTATCATTATATGACAATTTCCACATCGGTTTTACATTCAATTTGTCTTTAAAATGATATTGCACATATTTAGAGGGTATTTCCACGTAATCTTTAGTGTTTGCCAATTGATCACATTTACTGTAATCTATAGTTAAATCCTGTACATGGTTACTGCTTACCATTAAACCGATACCAATTGGAGTGAATATACAAGCAATCAGTATCAGAAATGGAAGCACATTCTGCGGAACTAGAATGGGTTGCCATGATTTCAATCTCTGTTGTCGAAAAGCTGTATTAGGCGGTTTTTTTGAAATGGGCTCTGCATTTATATTATTATCGTGTCTTTTCCAAAGGAAAGATAACATTGTTACTCTTGTCATAAAAAAAAAAGTACGACAATCAAATAACGAAGAGCACAAAAAAAAGGATCAATATCAATCCAATTTTGTCAATCTCATAGATTAGTTTTATGAACACAAACAAGTAATCAGCTTCCCTGTTCCAGCAATTTCTCCTGGTGTTCTATACGCAATCATAATTTAGCCCACCTTTATTCCTTTAAAGCCATCTTTTGCTTTCGTTCTCTTTTCTTTGATCTCCGCATTCTGCGCAAGAAGAAAAACCAGATGTTAGGGTTCTGGAAAATATGACACAACCCTACTGAATGCAAAATAAATTAGGTATGTGCTCATTTAATAATGTTACACATACAGAATGATAGTATTCGTCCAAAGTTTGGTCCACTTGTACATACACATACATTTACTTATTTACTTATGCACTTATTTATTTATGTATTCATTTATTCATATAACCATGCAACCTCGTTTTATTTTGTTCTCTTTACTTACCTATTTGGATGCTGCAGGTACAACCTCGTTATTCTTTGAGACATCAACTGGGTCAACTTCTGGTTTATCGATCGTATATTTCAATAGAACTTGGAAGATTTTTTCGATCTCTGGGATAGCTTGAATAAATGGTAATTCTAATAACTTCTTACCTTGCTGTCTAATCAACTGACAGAACATTACAGTCACACCCCATGGATGTGGTTTGTTAACAATTATTCTCTCTAAAATACATCTCAACATGATCTCTTGTATTTCCAATAAACTGTCTCCAAACGATTCTGAGTTGAACATGTTCAATAACATATAGATAAACCAATGCGTATGAATGTTTGGATATCTTAATTGTTCTAACATGGCTTGCAAAACTTGATATCTTAATTCAGTTGTCCCATCGTTAAGCATGTTAAATAACAAAGCATAATAAGATGACCCTGGGTTGAAAATTGCACTTGAAGAAGTTCTTTCATTTTCTAATCCTGCTTCAATACCCACATATAAAACAAGAGCCCTAATAGCCTTCTTATCAACACTTAAAAAGTCGTAACCGATACCATTTTGAACGTCGTACTCAGTTCTATACATAGCATTCATAATTGTTCTCAACAAAGAGTTTGATGGGATACGTAAATAGTTATCAACTGGCTTCTTGATTGGTAATATATCATTAATTGGGTTGTAATAAATCCTTGGTCTATTACTACACATATCCAGTTCTTCTAATTTCAATTCTGAATCGTATGGATTTGGAACCATCATCTTTAATGGAATGGTGGACAAAATCACATTTCTTAATTGGAAATATGTACATGGAATGTTATTCATTAATTCATAATGATTTTCAATTAAGAAATCTGGGAAATCATTGGATATACCTAAGATTATACGTAATGTTCCCTTATAAACAACAGATATGGCATCTGAAACTAAATCCTTCTTTGTGTATTTATCCAAAAACTTAAACAAATCAATGATTAATAACATGAAACTTTCCCAACCAGCTTTTTCTGGAAGACTTAAGATCATAGGCAAAAACATTCTATGTGATATCAATGATACCCAAGCAAATGTAAAACCGAAAAATGCAAATGGTTGCATAGAATGTAAAAATGATGCAAAACAGTTGTAAAAATCGTTATCAAATTTACGTAGATCTTTTCTTGTCTTTGTATCACTAATTTTAGCGAAGTTATGACTACGGATTTTAGACCATTCGTAGAACAAGTTGGATATCAATCTAAAGTATGGTCTCTCATTAAAGTCACTATCCTTTTCTTCATGGTCCTTAGAGAATATTAATAAAACAATGGAGCCAATAGTGTTCAAATAATCTTTTCTACTATATTCTGAAAAATCTTGAATAATCATTAATTTGATGATTAACTTACTCAATGCATCAATAGCTGTAAACACATCACTGGTGGGGTCACTCTCCTTGAATGAATAGACAGATAATTCCAAAGCAGCTTTTATAAATTTTATCAAGCTATCGCTATCAGCTAAAATACCTTTATCCACCATTTGACGTAGAAATACCATTGTAATTTTATCTTCATAATCAACTCTTTGTAACAATTTGACCCAATCCGTAAACACAAGGAAGTACTTTTCAGTGACAGAGATCTGGGTATTATCCTTCACTGGTAATACTTTTTCTTTTTCGAATGTCTTTAAGAATTTCTTTACCTTATGATCATCAGATGAACCTAGGTATTCTAAAGTTCTAACAAAATCCATTTTCATTAACAATGAATTATCAGATAAGACAACATCTTTTAGTAAATTAATGGCAAAATCCACAGATTTATCCATCTTCTTCTCCATGGCCGTGACCAAAACATTATCTAGTTCTGCAGGATCGATTAATTTAACCTCTAATAAAGATCTGATAACTGGAACGTCAAATTTCCTAGTATCTAGGGCATATATTAACCACCAAACAACATCTTTTCTTGCTACAAGAGACAAAGAACATAGTTTTTCAAGTAATAGAGACAATACTTCCCTGCATAATGAACTTTCGCTTGTGGCAAATAAGCTATTTACAACTGCTTGTGCAACCTTTAGAGCTAACTGATCTTTTTGCGGACTTCTAGCAATAAACGTCAAAATTTGGAAAATTATATTCTTAATTTGATTTTGTTCACCAAGATCACTCAATTTAGACTTATCTGCATTTTCCTTAATCTGTGCCACTAAAACATCCATAAGATGTACCAATACTCTATGATTTTGTTCAAGTTCAGTTTGAATTACTGGCTGAACTTGTGGATTCTGAACTGTTGATTGCTGTTGTTGTTGTTGAGATATTATATTTGGTACATCGTGTTGTAATTGGTTCACAGAGGGCTGTTGATCTTGTGGCAGCATATTTTGTTGCATTTTTTGTTTGGATAATGCAATATTTTGGGCAGACATACTGTTGTTATCAGTAGTTGGAATCATGCTACCAAATTCTTCATAAATTCTAAATTGTTGTTGTGTGACACCAATGTTTCTCAAACCGAGAGGCTCTGGCAATGACAAAGAGTAAAAATTACCATTTGGATCCAAGAATGGTTGATCTGCTCTTCTTTCTTGGTGATAGCGACGGATAGCAATGGCTTGCAATAATGATTCATTGATTTCTTGTGAAGCTCTTTCTCTAGCGGCCTCTTCAATTAGGTTAAGAGCTAAACCTATGTTGTCATTGATTGCAAAATCTAATTCTTCCAATGGTGATCCTGGCAATGTGACCAAATTTGGTGCAAGAGACTGAGTTGTAGCGCGAATTGCCTCTTTTAATGGTTCAGTAGAAGTAGCTCTTGCCAAGCTGACTGCAAGTTGTCTTACCATTGTGAGAGCTGCAACTGTCAACTTCATTTCATCGATTTCAGTAGCGAAATCCTTTATAACAATTTTACTAGTAGTAACAACAGCAATATTGGAAGACTTTTCAACAACTGGTACCAATATTTCACGAACAGACTTGGCTAAAGCTATTTGGAAAATCCGTTTCAATTCTGGATGAGTAACAAAAACAGTAGATCCGGATAAATTATTAAATGGTGCCTCATTAGAGTAGGTGATATTTTCTGATACAAAACCTGGTTGTTGATCATTAATCATTGGCATCATCTGTTGCTGTCTTTGTTGATGTATTATCATTTGTTGTTGATATTGTTGCATTAGTATACCCTGTTTTTGACGCTCAATCTGTTGTTGTTCAATAGTCATTGCATTTAGACTACCAGATAAAGTATCAATTATATCTGGAACTTCAATGAAATTGGTTGGTTGTAGATCCTTCATAGATAATTTAAAAGCCTTAAATAGAACTTCTACTTCAAATGTTAAGCTCAATTTCCAATTAGCCTTTTCATTCAATTCCAATAATAATTTCAAGATCCCTAAGGTCCATGGATTTGGTAATTTAAATACCTTTGAAGTTGTAGCACTCTCTAGAATTTTTGTAACAAATGGTACCACAATATCAAGTCTATTTTCCTTGTAAGCTTGCAACAACAATTCCCTAAAAGCAACATTCTTATATCTAATGGGCTTGTTGCATCCTAAAGTGATAATACCTAACCACTGGGACAAATTTTTTAAAATCTTTTTGTCAACTTTCTGAATATCTTTCGCTCCAATAAACATGTATAATTGCCTCAAGGTAGTAATCAAAATGCACTCATGAAATGCCTTTGTCCCAATAGCAGTAACAATCTTAACATATAATTCATGATAATTTGGTTCGGTCTTAGCTCTTTGATTTACTAGATAATTTGCAAACCATGCATAATAATTTGGTTGCAATGACTCTTTCAAGTCAGATATTTTGTCGTTAAAATTGTTCATAGTCAAATTGTTAACAATAAATAACACCTTCTCAGTGACTGCTTTTGGTGGAGTTTCTTGTGGAACTGGAGCATTCCATTCACCTACAAAGAAATATTCTTGGGGAATCAATTCGACTGGTGCAGTAACTTTTGCTTGTTTACTTGAGATAGCTTTTTCATTAGCCTGTGCAGCATCATAAATAAATTGATAAACCTGAGTCTGAGTTTGAAGACCAGGGACCTCCTTTAAAATATCTTTACAATATTGTGGGAAATCAGTTAATCTCATTCTAAAGGCATAAATAGCTTGAATAGCAAATTTAAACATCTTCGATTCTGGACCTTCTTTAGCAAAGACTAATATTTTTTGTAATGCTACATCTAAGATAAACCCACTAAAAATATTAAATAGAACCATGGAACCAAATAAAACAGAGGTAGTGGCTAGGGCTTCTAAAGGATAATCTTTAAAGAAAACACATTCTGCCAAAATGGCATGAGTAATACATGCGAATACATCCTTATCTCTCTTTACATTACTCTCCTTTAATCTCCTCAAAACGTCAACAACATCTTTAATAGATATTTCCCCACTATACATCTTTTGTAAATAACTTTGCATTTCTTCCTCAATGTCTGTGGTGAAAGGGACAAATTGTTCACTGTTCTTGAAATCCTCGTTTCCAAATTCAATGTAAATAATCTTTGGGAAGGTTATAATGATATTATATTGTAAATTCTCATACCTTTCTAATTGTTCATTTGTCAATGGCATGTCCATCAAGGAAGTGATTACAAATTTTAATGAACCAAGATCAAAATTATTAGCTAAATTGAAATTTGAATTTGAACCCTCATTAACTTGATTCTCCAATTTATCAAGAATAGCTGGGACATTGTTGATGTTCAAATTGATTTTCATGAAAGTTTCGAATCCTGTCCAACCAGAGTAGATTAACTGCGGCAAATATTTGAAAATAACATTAAATGGGACATGATTAACAAAATAGTCTATTTTATCTAGTTTTATTATGATACTGAAAAAGTGATTCATTTGAATATCTTTATTCAATAATAATTTAGTACCAATATCAATCAATAGTTTATCTCTGTTTGGTAAAAATGAGACCATATCAGTTAATGGATATTCATTATCATTAAAGTGTTTTTGATAGATTTGCACAAATAACGTGATAATGATTTCATCAATAATATTTCTATTTTCTACTAAAAAACTGAATTGTTTCAAATTTTGAGTCATTGCTAGATACAGGTACTCTGGAACAAGACTGAAATCTTGGAAGAAATATTCTTGGAACGTAGGCAACATTGAATTCTCCTTTAGTTCATCTCTTAATAAGAAAATCTCTAAATCCAATACAGACACTGACATTAAATATAACAAAGAATTTTGTTTATTTTTCAAAGTTTTAGAGACTTTTTTAATATTTGGAACATTTAAAAGATCAAAATAGGCAGCATTTGTATTTTGATCATCCATCTTCCATTGGTGTAATAAACAGGATAGTAACAATTTAAAAGATATGTTCCAATCACAGTTGAAAAATTGGTCAATTAAGTCACCAGTTCTTAATATGGAAAATAAGCAGTTCAACGATGACAGCGTCGCTTTTATTGGTATATTCATGAAATATTTAGTAGATATCAAATTAAACACCCGATTCCAATTAATTGAACCGTCATCAGATACTTTATGTAAACTATTAGATATTTTAACACCAATTTTAATTGAATCTGGAATATTTTGAGAAGTAAACCAACTTATTAATTGTGGATTGTTTTTATCGTCCCTTTGTAGATTTTGAGAACCAGGTGATAAAATTTCTGATAACAGTAAAGCCACCATATCATTCAAGCTCTCTCCAGATAAAGAGATTAAGATGTCTGTCAAATTTGATTCAATGTTGTCTAAATTTGATTCTTTAATTAGCTGGGATAAAAGAGTTAAGTTATTCATTGTATTTGTTTTTAACTTTGTCTGTAAAATAGATTGTTTTCTTAATGGATCAATAATTAATGGATCAATGTTGTGATTAGATAGTAATTCACAGTAATCTTTAAATAATAATTTAGTTTGTTTAACTAAGTAATTATTTTTAAAAATGCTTTCAATCAAAAGAGTAATAAAATCTTGACTTTTATAGGGTAATTCTTGTATTAAATGAAATAATAGTCTATGATATAAATTAAAATCCGGGGATAATTTATTATGATTAAACTCGATATCACTGGAACAAAGTAAAATAAGTCTTTCCCAATATTTAATAGTCAAAGATTCAGAGCTAGAATCTAAAAGATGATTGATTCTCTCCTCTACAGTATCAAAATTGGCCTCCGTTAAAGCTGTTAATTGAAGACTGATATATGATATAATTATATTAGTAGTTTCTTCCCTTTTTTCCAATAAATATAAATCTTGGAAATCAGAATCCATACAATATTTTAAATAAATGGTCTATAAATTAGGAGAAGAAAATATGTAAAAAAATAGTTAATAGTGTTTATGAACTTGGGAATAATAGTATAATCGACAGAAGATGAAATGCGATTTATAGGATATATTGTATTGGTGTATTAGTTGAAAAAGTAGTTCCACCAGAAGAAACAAAAAAACAAAAATAATGAGATAATGAATAATTGTGTATATTTAATAAATCCTTCTAACAAATACTAATGTGCTAGTAGGTGCAATTGAAAGTGCTTGTTACTAACAATTCAAACTCAACAATATGAATCAATAGGTAAAAAAAAAAATACTGTACTACACACTATGTACCTGCAGGTACCAGTAAAATTTTTACCTTAGCTATGTTTGTTAACGATTTCATCTCTTCCAGAAACAACCTCCTCCAAAATTAAAAAAAAAAAACCAACCTACGAACCTTCTCGTATATAGTGACACACTTGATGTCGTTATTTTTCCTGTTTCTATTTTCTTATTTCTTTTTTGGCAAGTCCAACACAAAATCTTATTGTCTAAAAAAATACCAATGTTTTTTAAAAAATATATTAGAAGCCCTAGAAAAAATAATAGAAAAAAAATATTTTAAAGTTCTATTGCCCTAAAAAATATTTTGTCAATGTGTTTTAAATTCCAAAAATACAAGAAGAGGATGTAAACTAGCGAAGACTTTGATCTCAATGAATACAGATACTTTACCATTTGAGACACTCTTCCACTGGACTCTTTATATTCAAAGGCATGTTTTTAATATGAAAACTACAAATTACTATTACTGTTACTATTATTATTATTATCATTATTATTTTTTTTTATTTTGGGAATTTTGCCAACATAGAATACTTGAAACCATCAATCTGGTTACTGCTATATTATGGCCAAACAGTTGACAATCAGCAGGTTTTTTAAACCTGTCGAAACAAATAAAGATAAGGGCAAAACTAAGACCGTTACAATAACTCAGAAGACATCAAACAATTCAGTAGACAGTTCTTTGTTAATTGGAACTACGCCAGAAACAAGCATTTGTTTAACTGATGAAGAAGAAGATAATGACGACGACGAGGTGATACATAGAAACATTAAAGACTTCAGGAAAGAACAAACAATCGATATACCACCCACTCAGAATAATATTGTAAGACAACAAACATTAAAAAGACCCAATCTCCCATCACAAACTCATGATGAAACCTTAAAGTTGGATGAAATGGTACCTGTTATTAAAAAGCCAAAGATAGATTCAGCTAAATCATCTACCTCTTCCAACAATAAGCGTTCCTCTAAATTGACTCCATTAGATGAACAAGTACTTAAACTTAAAATGGAAAATATGGATAAAATATTGGTTATCAGAGTTGGTTATAAATATAAGTGTTTTGCTGAAGATGCTATAACTGTATCCAGAATTCTACAGATTAAATTAATAGAAGGAAAATTAACATTTGATGGCTCAAATCCAAATGATAAAAACTTTAAACAATTTGCATACTGTTCATTTCCTGATGTTAGATTAAATATTAACTTGGAAAGATTGATTCATCACGATTTGAAAATTGGTGTTGTTGAACAATCTAACAATAACGATAGTTCAAATGTCTTTGATAGAAAGGTAACTAATGTTATTTCCAAAGCTACTTATGGTGTAAATATATCGAAATCGATTAAATACAAAGATACGAATCTACTGGGTGACAACAAAAGTATATGGGTATTGAGACTCGATAAACCCAGTAATGATCCATTTAAGATTGTGTACACTCTTCTCTCTGTGAATTTAAATAGTGGGGAAATCGTAGTCGACCAATTTTTTGAAACAGTAAACTCTTTTGATAACCTATTAACAAAAGTTAAATATTTAGAACCTGTTGAAGTTTTGATTGTTGATAATTGTATTGAAACACATGATGAATATACATCACTTTTGAATAAATTTTTAAAGGATCATAAGTGTCAAAGACATGATTTACCAACTATTCCTACCGAAGATACCACCACTTCTAAAGATGATATTTACAATAATTTACCTCTTACACAAATTAGTCAGTTAGAAAATATCCCAAAGAATATCGAACAGTTGGTTAGAATTATGTATTTCCATTTAAAACAGTACAACACTGAAAATGTACTTACGATAGTTTCCAATTATAGACCATTTGATTCCAAAATTTACATGTTATTGGATGGAAACACTATTGATTCACTAGACATTTTTTCAAATGAAGGGAAGACTGGATCTTTGCTATGGGTCTTGGATCATACAAGGACACCGTTTGGATTTCGTATGTTGAGAGAATGGTTGAAGAGACCATTATTAAATAAGATAGAAATCGAAAATAGGTTAGATGCTATTGAATGTATTTCTAAAGAAGTATCGCATGTATTCTTCGATTCTTTAAATCAAATGCTTAAAAGTATGCCAGATTTATTGCATATTTTAAATAGAATTACCTACGGTCGTAGTTCAAGAAAAGAAGTTTACTTCTTCTTAAAACAGCTATCTTCCTTGAGTAATCATTTTAAATTACACCATCAATATATTAACAATTCTATAATATCAAAGGAGGGGCAAATACACAAGCAATCGATACTATTATATGAAATATTTAATGAGATAAACGAAATATTTTATTCTAATAAACCTGAAATTTTTCTTTCAATGATTAATACAAGTGCGGTTTTAGATAAAGATAGTGAGAAACAAATTGTTGGTTTTTTCAATTTGAACAATTATGATAGGTCAGATGGCTTAATCAACATACAAAGAGATATTGACGGAGTTCGGGAGGAATTAAATAATCAACTGAAAAATATCAAGCAAATTCTTAAGAGACCTCATTTAATGTTCAAAGATGAAGTAGATTATTTAGTGGAAGTAAGGAATACACAGATCAAAGGTGTTCCTGATGATTGGATCAAAGTTAATTGTACTAAAATGGTAAGTAGATTCTTAACTCCTGAATGCAGTAAATTAGTTGATAAGTTAAAACATCACAAAGCATTATTAGTTATCGAAGCTGAAGCTGAATATCAACATTTTTTATCCTTAATCAAGGAAGAATATCTACAATTTAAAGGTGTAGTCCAAAGGCTGGCAGAGTATGATTGTATATTATCACTGGCAGCTACATCATGTAATGTCAACTATACTAGACCTCGGTTTGATGAAACCCAGGGTCAGTTTATTGATATCAAGAATGGTAGAAATGCTGTTATTGAATCGTTAGATGTTAATTACGTACCTAACGATGTTAAAATGTATAACGACAAAGGTAGAATCAATATTATCACTGGCCCTAATATGGGTGGGAAATCATCTTATATACGTCAAGTTGCATTGCTCATAATAATGGCACAAATAGGAAGTTTTGTCCCCGCAGACTCAATGAAATCTAGTCTTTTTGATAATATACTTACTAGAATTGGTGCTTATGATGATCTAATCCGGGGTCAATCAACTTTCAAAGTAGAGATGTTTGAAATTTTCCATATAATTAAAAATGCAACTGCTAAATCTCTATTAATATTGGATGAGGTTGGAAGAGGAACTGGTACAATTGATGGAAAAGCCATTTCATATTCTTTATTAAAATACTTTATAGAACTGGAGGAGTGCCCTTTAATTTTATTCACTACTCATTTTACAATGTTGGGAGAACAACTAAAATCAAAACATTGTGACTTGCTTCAAGAACACTTTATGGATTACATTGAAATTCAAGACGAAGGCGAAGATTGGCAGAGTGTGATTTTCTTATATAAACTAAAACCAGGTGTAAGTAAAGATTCTTTCGGATTAAATGTGGCAAAACTAGCCAAAATTGATAAGAATATCATTAACCATGCTCATAGAATAGCCAGCAAAATTAAACACGAGGAAGAAATAACTAGTTGTAACATAGCATCCAAGATTAAATCTATACTATTGGAAGATACTACTTCTGAGAGTAAAGTTACAGCCCTTTGCGAATTTGTATCATCATTCCAATAGGCAGGAACATGACAACAATTGACTGAATTGTTTATTGAAATATTATTAAATATAGTCATTACCGCATTACAAGTCATAGATATCAGTATATATACATAGTTATTTATATTTGTATCAACAAAGCATAAACTACTTTCTTAATGAAAACCAAAGTTGTAAATTATAAAAGCAACAAATAAACAACCAATATACTGTAAAAAATACTACCTTCTGAAAAAATTCCTATTACTGTTAGATCTAGATCGGTTAGTATTAACAGTATAGGATATCTTACCATATGAAGTATTATCTCCGAATAATATAGGTTCATTTTCCTTCTCTGGTGTCATCAAACTCATAGAATTAAAATCATGAAAAGGATCATCATCAGCTACATCATCATCATATTCAATTTCTTCTGTAAATATATCCTTTTCATCCATATATGATTCAGAATTCCTATCAGTTTCCTTAGGAGATTTATTGTTATTATTGGACAAGCTACTGAATTCGTAACCACTTTCGTTTAAAACAGGAATTAATGGAGGTTCTTGATTTCTTAGAAAAGACCATTTCACTCTCTTGAAAAATGGATGTTTTTTAAGATCTGCAGCTCCTGATTTAGATCCTAATCTCTTAGCTTCATTTTTGATTAATAATTTTTTAATCATATCTTTACAAGTTCTAGATACATCATTATTATTTGGAAACATTATATCTTTTGTTAAAATGTTAGCAAACGTCTGTTTTGCATCTTCTCCCTTAAAGGGTGTAAACCCATATAACATCTCATAAGCTAGAATACCAAGTGTCCACCAATCAACAGCAGCAGTATGCCCTTTACCTCTAATCACCTCTGGTGCAATATATTCTTCAGTTCCAACAAAGGAGTTAGTTCTGAATCCATTAATCTTAGTATCAACTAGAGAGTCTTGTGTTTTAATAATTTGTGGCGTGTTGGAATTTGGTGCTTGAATTGATAAATCAAAATCAGAAAGCATAATATGTCCAGATTGGTGTAATAAAATATTTTCAGGTTTTAAATCACGATAAATAAATCCAAGTAAATGTAAATATTCCAAAGCTGCAATAACTTCTGCAATGTAAAATCTCGCGTCATTCTCACATATTGTCTTGGTTTTTCTCGTCTGCAAAGCTCTAAAAAATTCACCACCCATACAATATTCCATGCACAAATAAAGGTAGTCTTCAGTTTGAAAAGAATGATACAGTGTCACAATGAAGGGGTGATTGCTAGTTGCTAAAATTTCCTGTTCCGCCAGAATCCTTTTAATTTTCTTACGTCTAATCATATCACTCTTTGAAAATATTTTCATTGCATATAATCTGTCAGTCTTTCTTTCTCTGACCAAATATACTGTTCCAACATCACCTTTACCAAGAACTTTAATCTTTTCAAAAGATTGAGGTGTAACAACTGCATCTTTAAATTTATTACCAAAGGATTTAGTTCTTAAACGGTACGAACGTTTAGGTTCATCCAATTCTGATAAAAGATGTCTAGCGTTCCCCCACTCTTCCTTTTTATTGTTATAATAATTATCATTCAATTTAGTCTCGGAATTTGAGATCGTTAATGGCTTTTTGATTGGTGAATCATTCATTTCTTCCACAGTAGTATCTAACAAGTTCATTCTTGATGAAACGGTTGAAGGCGTTCTTTTAAAAGGTGGTGTAGCTATAATATTTGAATTCCCCTTATCATCAAAAATATCAATTGCTTCATTTTCCCTAATTTTGTCTAAGGACATATTACTTATCGACCGAGGATGTAAAGATAAATTACCAATGTTTGTCAGATGTTGATTGCTTGTAGTATTTTTAGGAATAGAAGAAGTTGTGGCAGTCATAGTATTTGTCACAGGTGGTGTTATAGATTGAGAAGGGAAATAAGACGTTGCTTTACTATTTGTTAAGTTTGTGATTTCATGAGATGGAGATAAAGGTCGTGTATTTTGATGTTTAAATGGATTGCTATTACTAAACGACATATTTGATGAACCAACTGAACTGCCTCCTGTAGGAGTAGACAGTACGCCGGGTGAATTAATATTTGAGTTATAATTACCATGACTAAAAAGCAGTGGTGCAGATGGCGTTCTCCTTCTACTGAAATAATCTTCTTGTTCTTCTTTCTTCTCCGACACTTGTACTTTCCCTTTTGGACTAACAACATCGTTCGTTGCATTATTGGTACCCATGATTCTACCTATATTAGAAGGTTCTTGGACCAATTCTATTGGTTCTCTAATATCTTCTTCAGTTGTTTGACTCGAACGTAATTGTTTTATATCCTGATCAATGTTATGGGAGGAACTCGACGTAGGGAAACTCGATGATTCTTTATTGAAGTAATGGAAGGAAGGTAAACGGCCTTTCAATCTGCTAGATATCGATAGACCAGTCCTCGATTGTTCTGCCTCCAAATTTTCGTTTTTGGAAGATTTTGCATTTCCATCTAAGGTGCCTTCATTGGTTGTCGTTATAGTGGATAATGTAGATGTGTTATTACCAGTAAAAATATTTTTAAATCTATGAAATCTAGTTACATTCTCAACATTAGTCGACCCACAAGTGCCCTGATTCATATCTGAATTCTCACTTGCCTTTGGTGTTAGGTTTTTTTGATCAATATAATTATTTGAATCCTCACTGCCTCCATGTTTCTTACCTATGGGATTGGAATTATTTGGTACCCCTTGAGATTCCTCAATAAAGGAAGAAGAAGAGGAAGAAGATGGTGATGAGGAAGACAATGATGGCGGTGTGAGGTTAGAATTAGTGCAAGAAATAGAAGTGGGAGTAGAAGTTGAGGCTGCAGGATTATTTTTTTTAAATGGACGACCAAATAGTTTAGGAAACGACATACTTTTTGCCTTTAAACCCAATGGAACAGATTCCTTGGCATTCAACTCTTTAGATCCATTCATCACGACCCAAACAGGAAATGCTTATTGATTGATAACTGTGCAAAGATAATATCTGTAAAGAACTCACCTTCCCCTCACCCTTATTGAATAATGGACTTTTCACGTCAATTTTATGTCAGATTAAAATACTGTGAAGGGGGAGTATGTCAATAACAGGAACTAAAACACTCACAAACACTCAAACACGTTATCTTCGTTTGTCTCTTTTTCCTTTCTGCTCAACACTATATATACTGAGGTGCTGTCCGACTTGATCCGATTTGATATGTGTTTATACTTTCTGCCTTATATTTGGAAATATTTAACGTTGAAAAATTTCAAAAGAAAAGAAGGGGGGGGGGCACACGTCGTTTAATGCCAAAAGGAATTGTACAAAAAATAGACATACGTACACATATGAAACTGTATAAACACCCAAAAGTAGTCCCATCATCATTAAATACCACGTTTTGTTCAATCTAATATCGTGAACTACTCTGCTGAAGGAGTGTGCATTATTCCAATTCATTACTATAGGTCTATATTCATAAGGAAATACAAAAGTAGAGATGCTTTATTTGATTATCAAAGGTGACTTGTCCTCAAACATCGAAAAGGTGACCCCTCACGATATAGAGACTGACCCTGCAGAATTTACCTTTGATGTTGTTTGTACTAGTTGTAGAGAAGCTCATGACTCGCCTATTATGATCAACTCTTTCGAAAAACATGAAATGCCTGGAAGTAGAGGTGAGGCTTCATTCCTTATGAAATGTAAGTTCTGTGGCAAGGATTGTTCTATAAATTTGGATCATTTTGAAGATTCTTTATACAATGAGCCAAGTATTAACAAGGACAGACGAAAGAAACATGGATTAAATAAAATAAGTGATAACGTTGCTGTTATTCTACAATTAGATTGTAGAGGTTGTGATGTCACTAAGTTTTACTTTGATAATAACTTAACATTCGATGTTCAGTTAACATCTGGTAAAACAATGGAATGTCAATTTGATCAAGGTGAAAATGAATGGTATGACTATGATGAAGATTCAGGTGAAGAAATTTCCATCACATCGTTTGAATACGAATTTGTTAAAGGTAAGTAATTAATATAAAATCATATACACACGTATATATATATATATATATATATATGCTCTTTTTATTTATTTATTTATTTATCTAATAGATTGTTCGGTCATCATTATTAGGTGTATATGCTTTCCACTTCATGAAAAGTTCTAGAGATTAAGAATATTTCCATTTCTCAACCATACAAGAGGATGATGAAAGGATCATGTTAATATCGCTCTTTACCGTATCAAATAATTAATAGTAGTAATAAAGATATCATACTGTTACCAAATATAGTAATTCTCTTTGCCGATCCTACATATGTAGTAATCACTGGTGTTACGTTGTATGTAATGGCATGAGATGAAGAGAAAACACTGCTTGTAGTTGGATTACTTGTAACCCTATAACAATGGCCAGCATTACTACATGATTTTATAGCAGAATCCGCGAATGATGAGGAAATGGCTTCAATTGAATTTGTACTTTCTATGGATTTTGAAGTTAAAACTTGGGTATTGAAACTATTTGATTTGATAGTATTGGTAGTTTCATTGTCTGAAATTGTAGTTATAATTACAGCTTCGTTATTAGTTGAAGTATCTGAATCAGTTGCCATGATTGGCGTCAAATGGACTGAGATTAAAGTAGTAGAACATGTAGTACAAATAGAGTCTTTAGAAATAGATTCTGGAATAGTTGTACATTGTAATCCAGTACAAATCCCTGGACTTTGTTTTTCTTCTTGATTCGTCACAGTATTAGTAATAATTTTCTTTGATACCGATGATTCTATACAGTGTAAACAATTCGTAGTTGTAAATACTCCGACTTTCTTAGAAGTTGTTGGTTGAACAGATGTACTAGCATGTGTGGTAGAAACACTAGTTATAAAACTAAAGTCAGCTTCTGTACTAGAAGTTGACTTATTGATAACAATGGATGTAGTATATTTATTAGAGATTGAAACTGTAGAAGAAACTTTTTCTACCAAAATCCTAGTACTATCAGCTAATTCACATTGATCATCTTCACAAGTAACCAATAATGGACACCAGGTGGTATATTGAGTTACCATTCCATGGAAGGTTGTAGTAACTGTAGTAATGGATGAAGTGATTTTGCGTGATATTAATGGAATACTTTTTGATATCATGGCACTATGCAAAGAGGAAGGCATAGAAGAACTAATTGAGCATTTGCCATCAATACATGATTCAATAGAAATAAGTGTAACTGCAGTGGAAGTAATTTTATTTGTTTTTGTTAACATAGAGAGTTTAGTAGGTTTAAAGCCACTTGTGGTAGTAAAAGATCTTACAGACAAAGCACAGGCGCCATCCTGGCATAAGTTAGCTGATGTTGCAGTGCTAGTATTGTATTCAGAAGATGGTGTAATTGATTCTTTTGTCCTGTCGGTAGTAGATGTTGTACAAATACCACTTGAACATGAAATCTCTTTGGTCATCAAAGTACTTGACAGTTCCATAGAAGAAACCTGTATATTAGAACTCATAACAGTGCATATTCCATTAGAACATCCAGCATGGAAAGTACTAGAAGTACTAGAAGTAGTAGAAGTGTCAGCTATTCTACATTCTCCATTTGAACATGATTCTATCGAAAATACTGTAGATTGTTTTATACTTAAAGCTGTGGAAGAAGATTCTTGTCTAAATTTAGGAACATTAACCATGGATGACCTTCTCCTAGTAGAAATAACTGTGATAGTAGAAGTGTATTTATTTCTAGTATGTGAAATTAAATTAGTTGTATTGGAAGAAGACAATATACATTGATCTTTAGAACATGACTCAATAGAAATGATTTTTGTTGATGTGACGGGACACCAGGTTGTAACAACAGTAACAACACCTTCCTTCGTAGAAGTGAAAGTCGAATGCAAATATGTAGTTATGATTATGTTGCTAACAGTCAAAGACTTTTCTTTGGGAGAAGAAGAAGGAGAAGAAGAAGATAATAATGTAAAAGATGATTCTGTGGAAACAGATGTTGCTCTTGTTTTTGATGTTATATTCTGGGAAAAATGCAATCGAGTCATCGAAGAAGATTTAACGTCGGATGACAAATTGACTGAGGTTTCTGGATGGTCTGTTGTTGTGATAACAGTTGATAAAGGTGACGAAAAAAATTCTTTGAAGCTTTGAATATTTTCGTGAGAAGTTGCTGCTAATGGACACCAAGTAGTATATAGAGTAACAATTCCATTAGAAGTTGTAGTTATTGCCAATATTGAATAATTAGCAGAAGCGGATAATATTTGTGAGTTTGACGACGCTGAAGAAGTTAGTGGCAGTTTGGATTGCCTTGATGTTATATTGTCGCTTGCAGGAATTGTAATAACAGAAGAAGTGTATGAGGTAGTAGTAAAAGACAATTTAGAAGAATATGTTTCAGATTCGATAGATGTATTCTCTAACGAGATATATGGGGTTAGAATAGACTTCCAATGTAGAGAGGAGGTGACGGAAAATAATCCTACAGGACTCATACGAAGCTTCGAAGGAGTTATTGTGTCAGGCACTTCAGATGTAGGTATATTACTGTTGGAGGTGGTGTTCATGGAACGGGGTTTCTTGGTAGAAATAGACTCAAAGGTAGTAAGATTTAAAAGAATAGAGGAGGAAGTTGGTATGCTTAATGGAACTGAACTCTTACGAGATATCAACATAGATGTAGTTGTGGTATTTCCACTTCTAGATAGTTCAGATGTGGTTGCACTATTAGTTGTCTCTGTCCCAAAATATAGAGAAGAACTATGAGAGATAATTGTTAAAAATTTGCTACTATTATTACTAGCATAAGCATCAATCGTTTCAGAGTAAGGCAAAGTGGCAGTTGCTGGAGAAATACTATAGGAACTGCCAGATAATTGGTTTAAAGTGGAAAAGCTAGTAGATCCACTAAAGTTGATATTAGAAGATGTTGTGGGTGAGGATGTAATTATCTTAACAGAGTTAGAATTAACCTTAGAAACCGTATTTTCACTATTTGATAAAGTTATATTATTCAAAGACTTTGAATAGCCTGAATAAAAAGAGTTCTGACTTTGAGAGACCGAGAAAGAAGGTGTGGTAGAAGTGGTCAAAGTAAAACTAGTTAATGGGCACCAGGTGGTATATTGAGTAATCACTCCCCCTGTCGTAACAGTTGCAGTTGAAAGACTAGCTTTATAAGTAACGACGGTTTCAATTTCTTCATATGTTAGAGTAGAAGTTAAAACAGTTAATTTATTATTGTTATTAGCACTAAATGACAATGTGGTTTGGTTCCAATAAAATGTTTGTGATTTGACTGGTACAGTTACAAACCATAATGTGATTAACACATATATGAGAGTATTGATGAAGAAATTATACACTCTCATCATAAATATATAAGTGGCCTGTTGTTTGTCTAATTTGATAGATCTAGAGTTTGTTCATCAACATATTTAAAATGATCATATTGGTCGATACAGATGTTTAAACAATTTCATTCGTCTTATATATTAGATTTGTGGGTAGATCTACTGACTGGTTACATTGCAGATGGGCTCCACATACACTACTTTTCTTTCTCTATTGAACAGTTTTATCTTTGTATCCTCTTATTATAACCCATATAACGTTTTTAAAACAAATTTATTACAAAGCACATGCACCTCCATCACACAAATAAACATACAAAAAAAAAGAAAGAAAGAAAATTTATAATGCAGATATAATATAAGCATTCATTGCATTTGTGAAACAGTGACACTGATGAAACCACGAAGTTCTTCCAAGAGGGGGAAGAAACACAAATCTAGCAAGAAAAATTTATGGAACAATCTAGATACTTTATATCCAATACAAATATATATCAAATATACAAGTTATGTAATTATTCCAATGTATTCACATATATTTTATTCTTATAATAGTCGTTAATATATCAAATTAAATCAGAAGTAACAAATACCAAGTTTTGTGATAGTTACTGGTTTAATGACCTTGTAAAGAAACATAGTTACTTGGGAATAAACCTTTTTCTCCTGTTTTTTCTAATTCACCTAACCACCAGTCATCATCTACAAAATCGATGTTAATGATCTTGTCACCTTCTTCAAATGTTAATTCGTTATCTTCGCCAGCTTCATAATCATATTCTGCAACTGCCCATGGTGCAGATTCTTCCTCCTCCTCCTCCTCCTCTTCTTCTTCTTCTTGTGGTTCTGGTTCTGGTGCCACATTTCTTCTTGGTGGTGGTGGTGGAACATATATTTTTTCTTCATCTTTCTCAACGGGTTCAGGAGCAACGTTTCTTGAAGGTAATGGTGGTGCTATATCATTATGAAATTCTGGAGTTGCATTTCTTGGAGGTAAACTTGGTGCTTGTTCTGCTTCACCTTGTTGTTCAGGTAGTAGTTGTTGTTGTTGTTCTTCTTCTTCTACTTCTTGAGTACTGGATATATTTCTTGGTGGCAAAGGAGCTGGCTGTCTTTTTGGAAGCTTTTCCTCTTCATCAGACCAGTCATTATCATCATCATCATCTTTTTCTAGTCTGGTATCATTGGTAATTTCTTTATCATGCATACCAGGTAATGGGGTACCAATAGTTTTTAAGTCAGGTTTTTCTCTGGATGGAATATCTGGTGTGTTTTGAGTTTCAGCGACTGAAGGAACGAATTTTTGCGGTTGAATAATCTTTGGTTCAGAATTGTTGGTTTCAGTATTAAATTGTTCAAATTTGGATCTTAAATCTTTAATATCTTCATGTTTCTCAAAACCAACTTCCGAAACAGGGAAAGAGGCGGAGGTAGATTCATGAGTAGTGGATTCCATCTCCTTTGCCTTTCTTTCAGCCCACAATTGAGCAGGAGATTTTTCATTTTGGAAACCCTTAATAACTTTATCATCGTGTTGTTGTTTAAAAGTTGGATTCTTTAAAAAGGAATCAATTTCATAATCTCTTTGCAATTTTGATTGTGCTTTCAAATTAGCAATATCTTCACTTGGATTAATCTTAGAATCGTTACCGGCACCCTTAACAGGAACATTCTTCACAATACGTGGATCTTGTTTATTTTTCTCCTCTGTGATAACATCTTGTAAATTGACTCTGCCTATTGGTTTATAATTGGATGGGTTTGGTTTTAATGGATTTTTGTCTAAATCACGCTCTTCAATTTCTGGTTCACCCCAATCATCACTCTCGTCTTTAACAAGAGTATGCTTAGTGGTGTTAGAGGTTGGGATAACTCTAGGAGGAGAGGTAGAGATGGATTTCTTTTCTTCCTCCTTTTTAATGTTAGAAGAAGTGCTATTCCCTAAATGGTTTGCATCAGGGAATTTCTTCTTTACGATTGGTGAGGCATTAGTTGAAGACGACACTTTTGATTTAAATTCGGATTGAATAGAGTATCTAGCACCGGCAGCGTTAGAAATCTTAGTCAATAATTCTTGTTCATTCAAATCATCTTCATCACGAGCAGTGACTTGAACATGGTAACCCTTTAGGACGTTATCAGCCACAACAGCGAAGTTAGACGCAAAGGAGGCTCTACTTTTCAATGAGGCACTGTCTGGACACCAACCGATAAGAATCAATTTGAAAACATCGGATCCTGGAGGAGAGACACGAGCGAGACCATATTGAACTTTGGTGTCATCGAAGGATTGTAGGAAATCGCTGAAGTTATTACCTGTGGCTTCCGGACCATATGCTTTTGATTCATTAGGCCCAATAATTAACCAGGTGGTAGTTTCATCTGTACCTTTGACAATTTTCAGATATTCAGCCTCGATTTCCCTTGAACGAGAAGTATAATTAATTGGTTCTAAAGCCATATTAATTTATATATATATATATATATATATATGTATGTATGTATATTTGAGGAATGGTAGCAGCAGTAATCAAAGACTATTTGTTTTGGAATAAGAAACAAATACAATAATAATTGCAGTTCAACGGAAGTGGAACTTGCCTCTTCTTCTAACTCTTTCAAGAAATTGAATTATCTTGTTTTCTTGTTAGTCTCGTGTCTGGTCTCTTAACAAATTGTCAACTTGTCTTTAATTCCTCCCTATTTGATTGCTTTAAGGAAGGCTTTTTTTTTTCCTATTCCTCTGGAACATTTTTCAAAGGGTGAGAAAGAAGAAGAAAGAAAAGGAAGGTAGAATATCACCCAGGTTTTTTCCTCTTGTTTTGAGAAACCCTATATCAAAATGTCCTTGCTCAAGGGTAATAACTTCCTCAAACAGCATCAGCCCTAATTTGTAATGAAGACGAATTAAAGTTTTAAAAAGAAAAAAGTAAACCAATCAACCCATACATCTAAGACTTTCCATTACGATTTTCCATGTGAAATTTTTCTTTCTATTTCAAAAACTGAAAAATCACGTTGCACGGCTCATCGCGACACATTTTTTTTTTTTGATTTTTTTTTTGATTTTTTTTTGTTACAGGATTAAATTTTTAACTGACACAACAAAGAGAATTGAATGAGTAAACAAAGAGAGCTGTTTCTGAAACCAGGTGAAGATGTGTTTCCAAGCAGAACTGTAATTTATATTCCATCCCTTCAAGTCAAATAAGGTTATCTTATATTCAATTTTGTGGCTTTCTCACAAATAGAGCAAAAACAAAAATAAAATAAAAAAGCATAACAAAAATTTACCATATTAGGTACAGATTTGATCATATTATTATTTCAATCTCAAATAAATATTTTGTGAATTTTATTTGTTTTGGTTTTAGTTTTATAATTTTATTATAAGGAGAAGAAAGATGGTTACTTTTAATTGTGAAGTTTGTAACGATACTGTTCCAAAAAAGAATACAGAAAAGCATTATTACCGTTGTCCTAACGCTTACTACACTTGTATAGATTGCTCAAAGACGTTTGATGACGGGTACAGTTACAAACAGCATACTTCTTGTATCTCTGAAGATGAAAAATATCAAAAGTCGTTATATAGAGGCAAGAAAGGATCAAATAAGACAACAACAACAACAACAACAACAACACATAAAAATAATAAAAATAACCAAAACAACAAGAATAAAGACAATAACAACACTCCACCTTCTAAAAATAAGCGAGACTCTAAAAGTAAGGAAGGGAATGCTATAAAGAAGAAAGTTGAAAAGGAAAAGAAAATTTCCAAACCAACCATTTTTAAAGATGGTGAATCATTATACAACTGTTTAAAGAACATTAAAGATAAAGATCAAAAGAAGAAACTATTAAAATCTATAATATTGAAGCAAAATCCTGAAAAGAAGAATTCTTTTTTCATCTCTGTATAAAAAGAAAAAAAGAAACATAAATACCAATGTATAAAATGTATATTAACCTAATAGAAACAAGAAATTCCTACAACTTTTCAGTTCACCTTCAATTAATTATAAGTTCATATATGGTCATTCATTCATTTGCTTGTCTGTTTGTTCAAACATTTAGACATTTTTAAATAAAATTGATTCAATGCATCCAATGGGAAACTTAACGTTTCAAACATGTAACTGGGTAATTTCTCCTGTAATAATTTCAATTCATCCAGTGATAATTCTTTTAATAACGGTACATAAATAATCTCAGTAGTATTCTTTCTTCTATTTGTATCACTTGTCTCTTCTATCTTTTCATCAATTCCATCATTCTTTGCTCCACCTTTGACAAACCCCAATTTATAATCTATTGAAATGGTATCATTCCCTTGAGATATATTGAACCATAGCCCTTGGTCATCTTCATACGGAGACCCTGTTTGTACTCTAACTTGCACCATATGCGAAAAAAAATCTTTGATGACTTCTAAGTCTTCTTCGCTCTGCGAACATTTGGTTGATAAATCTTGGTTTGTTTTCTTCAATGCAGCTAATTCTTCTCGAAGCTGTTCTATCTCTTGTTTTTTGTTCTCTAATTCTGATTCTAATTTAGCATTGAGATTGACTGTTTTAGCGACTAACAGATCTGCATTGTCCAATCTCTCCTGAACAGATTTTTTGTATTCAATGATAGATTCCATATATATTATTTTTTTTCTATTTTATCTTATTTTATCGTATTTGCATAATTTTGTCCTTGAACATCCAACACAACTCACAAACAGACATACACAGATACTATATAGCAGCTGATCTATATGTATATCATCACATGACCACGACCTTTACCACCACCACCACGAAGAATTTGCTGCAGTTGGGGCCTTCATCCTCCACACCAGACAACTGGACTGGGGCCCTCGAGAGGTTTGGAGCGAGAGAAAAGAAAGTTTCGCACAGTGTGGAATCTCAAGGGTTGGTGTACGGATGTAACTGCTGGAGAGATCTGCTACAGATCTTCAATTTTTCACTTTGGACTGATATCATCTTCAATAAGACAGAGAAGAGAGAGAGCCATGGACACAGGACAACCTTTCAATTGATCTGTGTCTACTTTTCCCTTTCCTTCTTACTTCCCTTTCTTTCTATTTCTTTTTACCATGGATATGGCTTGTTCATGTAGTATAGTTTTTTTATGGAATCTCACAGGATCCACAAAGTGAATTGTGATTAGAATATCTTTTATATCTTAAAATTATTTGAGGAAGGATAGATATATAAAGACAGAGAGATAGATAAATATAACGGGAGAAGTTGTTCTTTTTGTATTTTTGTTCTTTCTTTTTTTTTGTTTTTTGATCGTCATGTCACAGAATAAAATAGATGAATTACTTGAGAGTATAAGACACGAATTTGTCAAAGTGTCACAAGATGCAAATTCATATCGATTGCAGAACGAAAAGGACTTTAATTTTAAAGTTGGTCAACAATTGGCAGAAATGCAACAGATCCGAAGCACCGTCTATGAATTAGAATTGGCCCACAGAAAAATGAAGGACAGCTACGAGGAAGAATTGAATCGTATGAAGTTGGCATTAGAAGAGAAAGACCGTCAAATTCAATCTCTACTTATTCAACAACAACAATGGCAACAAAATCTCCAAATGCAAAGTCTTCCCCAAAGTGCTTCCCAAACATTTGATGGCTCAATGTTAACTTCAAAGCAACCTGATAATAGACTCTCGGTCGCCACAATTACTAGTGATACCAATGTGGTTACTAACTCCCCGGCTAATCTAGTGGTAAAATCCCAACCATCTATCCCGCTTGCCACTACTAATACTACCGCTTTTAGTAACATTTCAACTAGTGAAACATCAAATCCAACAGGCTCACCAATTACAAAAGTAGGAGTCAATTCTTTAAAAGCCCAGGATAGTAATGACAGTGGTCGTAATAATAGTTGGCAAAGGCCGCAATCTATTGTAAAATTAAATGATAATAAACATAATCAAAATGCAAATGCAAATGCAAATGCAAATGCAAATGCAAATAGCAATAGTTCTGTCCCTGTCTCACCTTCAGTTATTCAGTCTGATTTGAATTCGAATGGGACTTCAAAATTAAATTCACATGCGACATTACAAGCTTCTACCGTTGCTCAAACTTCTTCTATGAATGTAGCTCAGCAGTTAAGTGATTCAACTGTGAATATAAAAGAAACATTTACAAATTCCAATGTATCAAATAGCACCGATTCTAATAATGATACAGAGGCTAACAATTCCTTGGTTACTGCTTCTGACCAGATAGAGCCAAAAGATGATAACAAGAAGAGCAATAGACATAAGAACAAAAATAGTGATCGTATATTAATTTCCAACGAACGCTCAAATAATTCTAAACCTATCCCAAGCTTTCTATTAAATTTAGACCCAGCAAATGTATTGGACAAGTGGAAAAAGGTTACGTCGGAATATTATATTCTGTATAACCCATCACTACCACGTAGCATCAACATTGATTTACATATGTCATTCGATCATTCTTCTGTAGTGTGTTGTGTCAGATTCTCCAATGACGGGAAATTTCTAGCTACTGGGTGTAATAGAACAACACAGGTCTATAATTTAGTCACTGGAGAGTTGGTGTGTTCGTTATCTGATGATAAAACGTTAAATACCCATTTAAGTCAATCTACAATCACTTTGTTTAATGAATCTATCAACGATAGCATAAAGGATAATAACACTAGTGATTTATATATTAGAGCAGTATGTTTTTCACCAGACGGTAAAATGTTAGCAACAGGTGCAGAAGATAAATTTATAAGGATCTGGGATTTGACAGAGAAAAAAATTTGCATGGTTTTGAAAGGTCATGAACAAGATATATATTCTCTTGATTATTTCCCATCTAGTGATAAATTGGTGTCTGGGTCTGGAGACAATACAGTGAAGATTTGGGATTTAACAACAGGTCAATGTATTTTGACTTTATCTGTTGAGGATGGTATCACCACCGTGGCAGTATCGCCTAATTCAGGTAAATATATTGCTGCAGGTTCCTTGGATAGATCAGTTCGTGTTTGGGATTCAGAGACTGGCTACCTTGTAGAAAGATTAGATTCAGAGAACGAACTGAATAATGGACATAGAGATTCTGTGTACAGTGTTGTATTTACAAGAGACGGTAAGAAAATTGTATCTAGCTCATTAGACAAAACAGTAAAACTTTGGAACTTGGCACATTTAGATAACAATAATGTCATAAATAGGACAAGCCATTGCGAAGTGACGTATGTGGGGCATAAAGATTTCGTTTTGTCGGTGACTACGTCAGAGAATGATGAGTATATTTTATCTGGAGCCAAGGATCGTGGTGTTATCTTCTGGAATTCTGAGACAGGAGAACCATTATTGATGTTGCAAGGTCATAAAAACTCCGTTATATCTGTTGCTATGGCCAATAATCATCCGATAGGAGGTGATTATTTCTTATTCGCTACAGGTAGTGGCGACTGCAAAGCTAGAGTATGGAAGTATCAGAATATCTTAAAATAAACTATATGAACATATGTAATCTAATGAAAAAAAGTAAAAAGCGAAAAGAAACAGGAAGCGGGGGAGGTTCTTGAGGTTAATGGAACAATATTTTTTTCTTTGAATTGCTGTATCTTACAAATACTACATTATTATCCATAAATAATTTTGGGGTACATTGCACCTATATATGTAAGTTTAAAATCTATAAAAGACTGCTACTGTTCTTTTTATTTTTTTTTTTACATATATACAGGCCAGCTTGTGTAACAATAGTAGTATTCATATAGACGTGAATGATTTTAAAAGTTTACTTAGTTATTGAATATATCAATCATATATAAGTGTTTCATAAAAAAAGAATATTAAATATATATGTATCTAGATATGTACATATAGCGTGTTTCACTTCATTTCATTTCCTTTTCCTTTAAAACTGCAATATTCGTGTGAAGACCATGTGGATTAGCACCAACAATTTTATCAAGTATCTTTCCATCCTTAGTAAAAACAAAAGTGGGCATAGCGACAACTTCACATAGCTTAGCAATCTCTGGTGATTCATCAACATCAACTTTATAGAATTTAATATCTGGATTCTCTTCCACAGCTTGAGAGATATGTGGAATCATGGCTTTGCATGGACCACACCAAGTAGCATAGAAATCAAAAACAGATATTTGATTTGAATTCATTATCTTGGTGAATTCTTCAGTATTTGTCAATTTGGTGACTTGCGCATAATGAGACTGTAGTCTTCTAACACCACTACTACCCACTAAGAAAAGCTTACTTTGAATAGATTTAGTAAAAGAGTTTCTTAAGGGAATTCTAGATAACATTTGGCTAACAGTTGTATGATTTGAGTATATATATATATATGTGTGTGTGTGTGTGTATTTGTACGTGTTTATATTGTTTTTTTATCTTATATATGGATCGATAAGTAAACAGTTGTTTATGTACCTGCTAGTCTCATCCAAAGAGACCCCCTCTCCTTCCTCTCTGCTTTCTTCCTTATATAGAAAATTATACATCTTTGATTCTATCGCAGTATATTTTCTTCCCCACGGCAGCTTTACAATCAGAATAATAATTTCTGGATCGTTGAAAGGAAGGGGAAAATTAAAAAATGGAATGAAAAGAGCCTACACCCGTACACTCAGCTGTGGTAGACGATTCTTTATAGAAATCTTGCTCCACTGGAAACAACAACAGTGGTCTCCACAACTCATAGACGTTCTTGCTGATATCAACCAGATACCCTAATCAGAGAGGAGAGGTGACCATATGCGTACACGAGAGTCTCTGTATTTGTGTAGTTAATTCTCTTCCTTCGTTTTTTTTTTTTTTTTCGTTCCAAATTCTTTTCTATTAATTATAGTAACCCGTCGTTTTGTAATGATATTAAGTCGTCGTCCTCAATAATATAATCACTAATGTTGTGTAACCCATACTTACTCCAATCAACACTCGGAGCCAGCTGATTCAATGGATGCTGTTTCCTTTCAGAATTCTCGAGAGAAAATATCTCACGTAATAAAGTGGTGTTATTAGTAAGTAAATCGGTAAATTCTTCGTAATTTTTCACTGCATCCAACCTTTCATAAAGTAATTGTAATTTTCTGGTAAATGTTTCTTGTCTATCAATAAGCTTACTTAGATGGCCCTCTTGTTGTTTTAAAACTTTATAGTCTATGTTCTCAGTCAAGTCCTGTTCTTGGAACTCATTAACTCTGTTCACTGTATCTGCAGAGGTTAGCATCTCCCTTGATCCTTGAAAAAAATATAGTTCAGAAAAAAGTCAGTGGTTAATCCTAGAAATACAGATATGATGTAGCGTTATAACTCCATTCAGTCCCAAAATATCCATGGAGGAGGTGGGGGAAGGGTTGACTATACGTCTGTTAAATACCTGTTATTGATACATACAGAAGTAAGTCATAAACCTCGAGGTAAAGTTGGAAAAGTGGTGGCCCTCTAAAAAAAAAAAATTTAAGGACAAAAAACTAAAAATCCGAAAAAAAAAAAATAAAAAAAAGGCCGGGGTAGGAAACCAATATTTTAGGTTTTCCCAAGGGTCAGTGTTATTGAAAGTGAGGGTTTGTAGAAGACATCGTAGAGCCATCCAATTTACATGGATTTCGTATATATGATGCAGAGAAAAAAAAATGGTATTAAGATAGTTTAATAATACCTTGTGTTCTTTATGCATCTATCTTTTAGTATATCTATCAATCTATAAGAAATTCATATAGAATGTCTGCTTTATATCTTTTTCTTGAAGTCAAATTGGCATTTGCAAATTTAGCCAACCATAATTGAGCATACACATTGAATTTTTCACATTTTTAACATTATGTGATAGTAAAGTTTTGTTTGTAAATCACAAAAGGATAGTTCGTATGAATCTACACTCTTTTTATGCAATTATTTACAGATTGCATTGTATTTAGCTCAAACTAAATATCATAAGGGTCCAGTCAGGGAAAAAATTTTGGGCATACATTAATTTTACAGTAAGGTTGTAACAAATTTAAAAGAAAGAAAAAAAAAACAGATCTTTAGAAGTACCACATCGTTTCCAAGATTATTCTTTTTGTGTGACAAATTGTTACGGGGACACCGCCAATGCTTGGAATTAATATATAAAACAAAATCAAAAGAAAAAACTTAAAAATTCAAATTCAGAAGTGCAGGGAAACAGGAAAGAAGAAAAGAAATATATTTTTGTTTTTATTCTAATTTGGATTCTTGCTATCTAAACTTGCATCAAATAAGGTCAAATTAAAACAAGAATTGTTCAACGAACAAGTCTGGCCCGGTGATTGATAGTTGTTAATGTTATTATATGATTCATTCTGTAGCTGACAGACATAAACATCTCTAGACTTGTCGTAGATGTACCATTGATTGTTATTGTTTTCTTTCCAACCTTGTGTTGAGGAGGCATCAGGCGAGGAAATATACTTGATTCCTAAATCTAACATTTCTTTTCCATCATCCCCATTCTGAATATTATTGTTATGTTTTGGTGTAAATGATGATACCTGGAATGGTGGTAAGTCTAATAGTACCTGAGGTATTTCAAAGCGAGTTGTTCCTAGGGTATAAGTAGTGTCTCTATTTAATTGTGCGCTTGAAATATTCTCCTTTAATTTAGTAGAAGTATTAGCTAAGTTACTATTGGATTGTGTGGTAACTTCATTATTAATATTACTATAACTATAATTAAAGGGCGATGGTGCTCTAATAAATGGAGGCGACGCAAATGATGAACTCTTAAATAAATTCATACTATTTATCTTATTGATATCAGTATTTGTCGCAGTGTATGGATCAACAACTGTAGAAGAAGCATAAATGCAATATGATTTCATTGATGAAAGAACGTCATATATCACTAATTTTAATCTTAATGGTAAAGAAGTAGTTTCAAATAATTGGAAAACATTTTCAATGAATTTAATGATGCTACCCTTCAATCTTTTATCTTGTAAATCTTCTACAATGTATTGATATATTGAAGTTTGATGGATTGTGAAGATTTTCATAATTACATTAACCACCCTTTCAACTTCATTTAATTGTTGTGTTCCTAGTGTGCACAGTTTAGTAAAGATTTGAGTTAATAAGGTAAACAATGGACGATATAACTCTAAAGATGTTGATGTTAAATAACCAATTTTCTTGAAAAGGGATGTGATTAATTGAATAATTATTAACAAGTATTTGGAAGATGGTACATCTCCTGTAATATCAGCTTCCAAAAATTTTTTGAAAAAATGTTCTTCTACAATATTAACAATCAGTTTCATGATCTCAACATCTTCGATAGTATCGAAGATGTTGGAACAAAGTTCATTATAGTTAGTACATTCAAAGATATGAAATATCAACCCTTTGATAGCTTTGCTAAAATTCGAGCCGGATTCGTTCTGTAATTGTTCTATGTAATAATTTGTGAGCCCTTGAAATATCCATAAATTGGAAAAATCTAGTAAATTATAACTTTTGCATGCATCCAGAATGTTTAGTTCATTTTGTTTTGGTATCTTATCAGTAATATTAATACTTTCATCATCCTCCAGATCAATACCAGAATTTTCATCTTCACTCTCTGTTTCACCGATACAATCTTCATTATAAAAGAATACATTTTCTCTTCCGTACGCCAAGAAATCTTTAATAATTATTTCTGGTTGATACACTCGACTGCTTAAGAGTTTAGATAACATCCTAGATGATGTTATAAGCATTTTAGTATTAGAACCAAAATCAGATAGGAGTTGTATAAATAAGTAGTAATATTTGGGTAACTTTTCTAGGCATGACGTTAAGATTAGTTCAAATTTAGTTTTCAAATATTCTTTCTTGTGAGTTTCAAAAAAAATGTGACATTCAGGGGATTTATATTGCAAAGAATATAATTCTAACAATTTCTCTGTCCCTAATATTCTTCTAACTTGGTCTAAAGTTAATAACTTCTCACAGATTAAAGTAATAAGTCCTTGGTTATCAAAATATTTTCTCTTTAAGAAAATGGACATAAATTTATTGTAATCTCTTGTGTTGGAATTCATTAATAATAGCAAATTTAATCTGGCTATTCTCCTTGATGCAGAACTTTTAACAATATTATTATTATTTCCCAATGCTGAATCTGTAGATACAAGTAATTTAATATTGGTTTGAAACATTTCTGTATAATTTAAAACAATGTTTTCAGAATTTGTCTCATGGGAGAGATTCAATGCCGCATATAATGAGTTAACATAATTTTTATTCTTTTCTAACTTTTCCAACTTCATCTTCTCTTCTTCATATACATTTTGTAATTCTGTTCTTAAGTCGTCATCAATTTCTAAGACCATAGTGAAATTTTTCATAAAAAATTTCCAAAATGGCATCAATGTAATTAGATTATAACTTACTGGATCCTTCTTCTTGAGGATATTATAATATAAGTATATTAAAGTCTTTGTGAAAAGAATATGGTCATTGATAAATTGAGCAAAAATCATTTGGTAATTTAATAAAATGTTGACTAATGTTTCAAGAGTCGTCACATCGACCAACAGTTGATGGTACACGATGAATTCAATCCATTTATAGAAAAGTTGTGTAACTTTTAAGTCCAAGCACAATATCTTGAAACTGCGGGTCAACATATGCTTATCTACTGATTCGAAATCTTCATTAGAACATAAATAATTTAAGTACCATTCAGCAAGCATTATTTTTCCACTCATGGGAAGATCTCTTAAATTTATTTCTGAACCTTTATCACGGTCCAATATTATGTCTATCTTGGTTTCTACAGACTTAACCAACTTATCAAAATTGTATTTTTCATAATAATAAGGTTCATATTCCATCACATTTCTCAAGACCATATTGTATTGGCTTTTCATTAACGGTGACACCTTTAGATTAATTAATAATGATACATGGAAAAATTTATCATTTGAGTCATGAAGATACATTATCCCAGAACTAATTAACTTCCTTATATAAGTAGGGACCTTAATCATACCATAGGTGTTTAATATGTTTAATAATTGGTAAAGTGCAAATAAACTAATATTTTTCTTTATGTTATATTTTGATAACTTCCCAATTTGGAAAATTAATGACCATATTATATCTTCAATTTCATATTCTGGAATCTTTTCAGTGAGTAAATTAATTTGTAATAGTAATATTTTAACTACTAATTGTTTGGACTCATAATGAGATTTTCTAGAAGGATGAATTGACCATAAAATTAATTGTAATATTTGAGATACTTGTAATGGATTTTGTTCTACATATTGTGGCCAATCAAAATCTGCTTGATTACCATCTAATAGCTTCAAAAATTCAATGTCAATATTTGGGATATTGATTACCCTGATGTGACGTTGGCACGCCAATGGATTAAAAATATCTTTTAGGTCCAAATGAGTAAAAGAATTAGATAAATTGGATTTATCGATAAATGTATCTGTATGGTTATTGTCATTCATTGTATTATTGGAAGAAATCTCTTTATTGTACTCATTGGTTGTGGATAAGTAATCAAAATTTAATGGTAAATTATTTCTGAACATATCATTTCTGTAACTAATTAATTCTAATTTTTTTTGAAGGTCCAATTTAATTTCTTGATTTTTAAGTCTATTAATAATTTCATATAGGCAAGGTTTATACAATTCCCAACTTGAACTTTGAAAAAGGAAAATTTCCAAGCATTGATCTCGAAACAGTTTACAAATCAGTTGACTTATTATTTTTAACAAAGAATTTTTGATCTTATTATTTTTTTTAATATCATTCACTATATATTTTTCATCAGTAATCATAGATTTACTTCTTGAAATCGAATAGTATTTTCCTAATAAACTATCAGCAATTTTCGAAACTAAAAATGAATTGGAGTTGTCATATACATTACCTGACATTTTATTCGAATATTTGGTCATATCATCCCAAAATATTAGTAAAATATGGAAAGTCAACGGTAGAAATTCAAAATTTTCAATTTTAGTAATGAATTCAACAAGCCAATGGAAAAAAATCTGTTTATCCAGTAGATCTAAAGTATAACAATTACCTAACAATTTCAAAAAATAAGATATATCTAATTTCCATTTCTTTAATTTATATGAGTCGTTATAAACTTGGTTCATTTCAAAGATCAATCTTTCTAAGATAAACACAAAAGTATCAGTCCATTCCTTATATAAGATATAATGATCCTTACAATTTTCTATGGAAGACCCGTTAGAGGAAGGTAAAATATTACTGTTATTATATCTATGTTGTGACTTAGCATGTTTAATTTTTAAATTTTGAGCTTCTATTGAGTAGCAGCATTTGATTAGCCATATAGCTCTTCTTATGGGAATATTTTTCATATAACATTGTTCTAGTACTTGTTTTTTTTTTAGACCATGTGGTATAAACTCTGATGTTTTAGCTAAAGACGCATATGGAGAACTTAGATCTTGTAACCATTTTTCCTTTTTATTATCTGTTAAAGTTACACGGTTAGGCAACTGGAAATATGGGCCAGCTAAAGGATTAATCAAAAATGGTCCATTTGTGTTGGTGAATTTATTTGGTAGATCATGATTACTATTTCCATAAGATCCTTGTTTAGTATTTTGACTAGTTGCAGGTATTTTATTTATCTGTTGTTCTCTTATTTGTAAAATTTTGGAAAACTGTTTCGATAAATGATCTGATAATTTTGGTAAAGAAGTATGTAGAGAGGATCTTGCCGAGATACTTTCAAAATTAACTTTTGAAGATACATAGTAACCCTTTGAAACAAAATTTAACAGAATTTGGTCTTCTTCTGGATCATGTCGCCATGGTTTGAAGTCAGGATATACATCAGTTGTAATTCTATCATCTTCGTTGAAAAGATCTGTGTTTGAATCATGATGTGGTAAATACGGATGTAATTCTTCTGGTGGGGTCAACAAATATTTTCTAGGAGACATGGTAATACATATGTTTATTTTGCTGGAATTTATAGCAGTCAGTGAACAATGAATAAATGAAGCACTGAGGATGTAAATATGTAATTATTGTAATGCAATTATAAAAGTATGCAATTGTTTTGTAACAATCTTGGCTTTGTATATATCTATTTATATATGTTACTATTACTCTCGTTCCTGTTACAAAATTTGATATGTTAATTTTCTGATAAGTGTAATCAAAGTAAAGGTTATTCTCCGGAATCAAATGTTTTGTTTTGAATATAATAATAAACCACTCCAGATATGATAATATAAACGAATTGTTTTATGTCTGTTTAAGACATAGAAAGACTTTAAAACAAGTAGAGGTTGTATAGTCGATCAACTATTTGATCACTCGATTCCTTGGAACTTTTCAAATCACTCATGACAAAACCTTTAAAGGCGATATCAAATTTGTTGAAAAGAGAAACATAGAAAAAGAGATAAATAAAACTAGACGAAATACTATCAGAAGAAGAGAAGTAGTACAACTAAGAGGTAAAAAGATTGTACGTGTGAATTTGTACTTATGTGTGCGATATGGATATTATTAGTATGGAATAACAAAAAAATATATAGAACAAAAAAAAAAAAAAACAGAATAAGAAAACCTAAAAAAAAAGAATATATAAACTGTATAAGGAGAACAAGGAAAAGGATTTATGTTAGCGATGTTTTAAGTAGTTTAGCTTCTCTTAACGCCCCTGTCCTATCTATAGTTGGCCAATTACCCCAATTTGGTAATCTGAGCACTAGACACGTGGCATTATCTGCATCCTTATTAGCAATTGTGGTGATAAATTCAATTACTTCATTTGCCACGTATTGTGGAGTTGCTACTTTCATCCCTCTTAAATTAACAGTTGTGGTAACTAAATCAACGCATTCTTGATCAGACAATAAATCTGTCACACCATCAGTGACCATCATAATAAAACATTCATCACCTCCAAATTGTAATTTTGATTTCTCACTATGGGGTAAATTTTTCGTATTTCCAATAAGGTAAGAATAAATGTCCGGTTCTGCAGAGAGTCCATCTCTTTTAGCCATGATGTCACCAAAGGATCTTGTATTTGCATAGTTATTCAGAAACCTTGCTTGTCCGAATGCATCCAAATCTGGTGGATCTAATAAGCGGCCTAATCTTCGAGATTCTCTTTTATTTGAAGGATGATGAGGTTGTGATAAATTATGTGCGATCCCGTTTGAATCACAGATAATGATACGGGAATCACCGACTTGGGTGACTACTAATTTTAACAAGCCTGGTGGATCTATGAAAAAGGATTCATCGTTAATGAAGGAAGAGGAAGAAAAGGAAAAGGAGGAGGAAGAGTAAGGAGATATGAATATGGATGATGCAGTGGATCCCCCATGTAAAGTACAGCATTGCTCTAAATCAAATTTTAAGAAATTATAGAAAAATTTCAACCTTGTATACTCATTTAGTAAAGAATTTTTATCTATTAAATTACCGAATTTGTCAAACAACATTCTTGAGCCCAACTGTTCCGAATCAAACAACACCTGTTCCTGTTTTGTATTACAATGCTGAATATATTTGTTATAGAATTTTTCTCTATTCTGGTACAGTTTATTCCAATATGTTCCGCCAATTTCTTTAGAGTAACGTTCCAGTAATTGGAAAAAGTCCTGTTTGTCTATTTTAGAATCTGTACAATTGCTATTGCTATTGCTATTATCAATCAAAGTCAAATGTAGTTTCTGCGAAAGTAAATTGGAACAGACTTTGCCATCAAATCCGTGTCCATCAAATAATGACATATTTAGTACAGGTTGGGTGGAGACCGGGCCATAAAAATGGCGCAAAATGTTGATTGAATATGTATCATCGTTGTATAATCTGTTAACTCTAGAAGTGGCATGACCAATTAACCCAGGAAATTTCAGTAAAGATATTTTCAAACGGGACGATAAATCGGTCTTAGTAGTTGGACCCTTGCTGTTGATAGGGTTGGTAATGGTATTTCCATCACTTATATTACTTTGATTAATTTTCTTGACATTTTTCAAAAATTTGGAGCTGAACGGCTTTATCTCTATGAAGGATTTACTTAGAGGCTGCATTGGCTCATTGGTAGGAAAACAACAAGTTCACATCACTGGAATACGGGATAAATCAGGACGTGCAGTAAAATAAATAAATAAATAAATATACACATATATATATATTATACAATTTTTTTTCTTTGTATACATTGTTGAAAAGTTCAAATATCCAAGATGGATGATAAAAGATAAAGAACATTTATTTACTCCTGGAGAGGATGTGACAGGCACGGCTCCCACCCATACATATCACATTTTAATTTTTTTGTTTTTGGGTAGTTTTTTATTTTTTTTTTTTTTTTATTCTTCATCTTGCTGCAGTCACAGCCGTTCGACACGTTTTTTTATTTTTTATTTTTATCTTTTCTCGACGAGGATAAGAAACAGAATAATCTCGGGAGACGATCCAGGGTTCGACTGTTTAGAGCAGTACCATTGGCTGCCTCGATTACATAAAACATTAATATTACTATTAATATTATTATTATTATTATTATCACTATGTATAAAATATTGGCATATATGCATTCTATTTATATTATCATACTTTTATAGATGATAGATACTCCTTACGTACAGTGGATTGGTCTACTTCATCAGATTTGTTGTGTGCTTCCCAACGTGGCTCATCCTTAAATAACCTTCTTGCAATGATAAAGTTTTTAGTGGACAAAGTGAATCTATGATAGACACCAGCAGGGACAATCAAAAGATCACCCTTATTTACATAGCATCGGATCCAATCGTCCGTAGTGGCATTTCTAATATCGAAGAACCCATCACCGTCTACTATATATCTAATTTCCTCATCTTCATGTAGATGTTCCTCATAGAAAATTTTCAATTTAGCTAGCATTGCATCATTGTCACCTTTAAATGTATCTAATGAAATATTAACCAAATCCTGGTTTTTATAGCCCCTTTCTCTAGCTAACTGGTCGACTTGTTCAGGTTCTGTTATATGAAAATAGAGAACACCGAGTTTTGTCAGTTCGGGTAAAGTGACTTCGACACCACTGTCGTGATCTTCTCTGAAATCTACTTCATTATTGTTGTCATGGATATAAAATCTTGCCATTTTTAGAAAAGTGGGAAATATATATATATATAAGTAAATAAATGAATGAATGAATGAATAAATAAATAAATAAAAGAAAAATGTTACACTCACTAGGTCAACTTCGTGAAGGTCTATTGATGCTAGATTATTGTTTGCCGTACTAGATTGGCTGGTTGTCAAAGAAGTGACGAGGGAGAGTCGTCAAAGCCAAAAGTATATATCTACAGACACGCATATGCATATATATATATATACACATATTATGTATATGTGAAGTACACACAGAAAGAATCTATCTGTATCGATGTTCAAGTTGTCTGGGGCATGGGTGTATCGGACATACTGTGTAACTTTTTCTTCCTCATTTTCTCATTTTATTTTATTTTTATTTCTCCCGAAGACCGGACTGCAAACAAAAAAAGAGAATTAAAAAAAAAAAACATAAAAAAGTGTGTCTCTGTGGTGGTGTGTGGGTTTGTAGAAACTGTGGACCGCATGAAATATTTTCTGGAGTCAAACAAACAAAGGAAGACAAAAAAAATAAACGTTTGTATTTTTTTTTAGCTACGGAACGATTGTTTTCATGCAAGAAAAAAGAATCTGTGCAGACAAAAAAACAAAAACAAAACAATAAGTGTGTGAAAACGGTAATATGGAATTGGAAAATCCACCACGATCTTTTCCAGATTCGCTAAAAATGCAATCTTTAAATATGCTTCTTTCTGGTATATTACAACAAATACATAAACATATCTACTAAAGGTTTCGACTTTAACCAGTTGTATGGTTTTATTTGTTTTATTTGTTTTATTTGTTTTATTTTTTAACTGTTTTCCCACCTTTAATAATTCATCTAGATAGGTTAATACATTTGTTGTAAAATTTATAGTTTTGGAATTACGAAAAAAAAAAAAAATTGTGTTGCGGACATCTTTATTTTCCATTAATATTGAACTTAAATAATTTAATTTTTCTTCTATCTCCCTTATGTGACGGGTCTTTTACCAGATTCCAAACCCCAACTTCACGACTTTGCAATACTGGTTAGTTCTAAAAGAATATTCATTTCCTTTTCAATAGTCGCATTTTTTTTAGATATAGATTTGGTAAACTTTCTGCTGGCTGTAAGATATCTGAAAGTGGTTTGTTACCAATTGGACCAGTATCCGCATAACTAAATTCCTTGTTAATCAGTAATAGAGGATTTGCTCTCTTTCCCTATAAAGATTGCAATAAGATTTATATTATCAATCCCAATTTGAGAAACTGACTACCTTACTAAATGTATACAAAGAAAATATGGGCTATATCTTTGTTTGTACACAAATTCCAAAGCTACTCCATTTGCACCAGTCCTCTGAACAGATTGGTTACTTTAATATTCATATACTTGTTTTAACATCTGTTGATATATATCAAAGGAAATTTCTTTGTACGTTATTTGTGTGTATGTGTGTGTGTGCCTGTGTGTGTCTGTGTTTGTATCAGTGGAACTTACTCTCGAAGCATAGAATAGTGGTGAATCTCTTACTGTACTGGTTAGAATAACTGCCAGATTTGTTTGTTTATTTCTTTCTCTTTGCAGTGATGGGCATTCTCCACCACAGATGTGTCTAAGTTGAGAAAGATTCCATAGTCAAACCAAGGGCACTCTTTCTAGGCAGATATAGAGTGATATTGGATTCATCCATATCTGAACTGATATATCGAAACTCATACCCAAAATCTATGGTCTTATGTAAGAAAGTTTGAGTTATAAATTCAGAAATATTATTACGTGATCAAAAAAACAACTGCAGTGTACGGGTGTTATGTAAACCAGGCACGTGACATGTAAAAGTTACCCTCTTTTTCCTTTCAAAAAAATTTTTTTTTTTTTTTTTTTGATTTATTTATTTTATTTTTTTTCTTTCTTGCGATGAAACTTTCCAGTGCAGATGGTAAACGGTTTTGGGTGGAATTGGAAGAAGGACAGTTTTAGGTGGATAAAAAAATTAAGTAAACGAAATGGAAATGGTGAAATTGTTTCTTTAAAGAGCGACTTTACGTATTAACAGATCCTTTTTCTTTTTCTTTTTTAATCTTTTTTTTGGCATCCTCTCATGTCAAAAGGTTATTCTTTAGTCAATTGTTCATATCTGTACAACTAGTTGCAAATTAACCAAGCCCTTAGCTCAGACTACCAAGGAAACAAAGAGATGTCATTCTTTGGGTTTGACACTACATTGCCTTCCCATAATAAGGCACAACAGAATACTCATTCATCAGTTACAAATAATGACAACAATGATGAAATCTTAGATTTCGATGACACTTATAAGGGTTATGGTGAATATGAAGAAGAAGAAGGCGACTATTTGAACGCAGAGACATTCGGTGGTGACGTTGAAATTGGGACAGATTTCGATTTTGGTCATAACAACCAAAATGAATCAAGTATTAATACTAATAGAAAATCGTATGTCCAAGCAGCCACTTCTGGTTTTGGCAGTGGCTCAAACAAATCAGCTTTACCTAACAATGGTTCTGCTGCAGTTAATTTGGATGTCTCCGTAGATTTAAAACCAATGGAGTCTTTATGGGGTGGTAATGGTACTTCATCTACTGTTGCTACTAGTACTGCTACTGCTACTGCTACTGCTACTGCTACTGCCGCTCCTGTTGCTACTAACGTTCCTCATGTTTTGTCAATGGAAGAAATTGAAAGACAACAACGTCAATTCCAACAGTTTAATAATGGACATCCTCATCAAGGTCCACCATACATGACACCTCATGGTTTCATGCCCCCACCTCATATCCCTCCTCATCTTCCACCTCAGCAGCAAAATCAGACGACAGGTCAATTTAACCAACCTGCTTTTGTTCCACAACAGTACCCAAATATGTATCACCCTAGTCAATATTATCAACAACCTTTGGCTCAAAACCCACAATCGCAACAACAACAGCAGCAGCAACAACAACAACAACATTTGGGTATGCCTCCCCCAATAAATATTAAACCAATCTCTCTACCTAAACCAAGTGAACAACAGCAACAACAACATGTAGTACATACTGCTCTTCCAACTAATGTTGCTTCTGCTTCTACTCCTACTGCTTCTACCTCTATGACCACATCCGCTGCAGTCCCTTTATCTTCTCCAATGTTGGAAACCGATTTACACAAAACACCATTAACTCATACTGCTTCTCCAATGGTTTCTGATCATCCAGATTTAAACATGTCTGCAAATGCTATCCCTACACCACCAGCCCATGCTTCTGTCATGGTCTCTTCACATTCACCTGTTCCTACCCACCAACAACAATCTCAACCACAACAGCAGCAGCAGCAACTACAAGGTAGATCTTCTCAAAGGAGAGAGCCATTGACTCCAGAGGAGCAAAAAAGATTGCAAATCCGTCATGCTAAAGTAGAAAAGATTCTAAGACATGCCGGTTTAATGACTCCAAGAGACAAGGATTTTATTACTCGTTATCAATTGTCCCAAATTGTCTCCGATGACCCATATAACGAAGATTTCTATTTTCAGGTTTATAAGATTATCCAACGTGGTGGTATTGTTGGAGAATCTAATAAGGGTTTAATCGCAAGAGCTTATTTGGAACATTCTGGTCACAGACTTGGTGGCCGTTATAAAAGAGCGGATATTGCCTTACAGAGAATGCAAAGTCAAGTGGAAAAAGCTGTCACAGTTGCTAAAGAGAGACCACAAAAGAAAAATGAGGACAGTTTGAACTCAGGGAATGGATCTGGACGTGAGGGTGTTCTTGGTAAAGTATCAACCTCCTTAAACAGTAAGGCTCCACGTAGACAATTGACTCTTCCATTGACTACCAGCAGAAGTGGATCCAATTTAGCAGATGAGGACGCTAGCAATCCAGATCAATTACGTAGAAATAGCTCTATTGGCGGTGCATTGCAAGAAGTTACTGAATCTTTAGATAATGTGGATTTGAATGCAAAGACCCGTGCCAGAAGAAGATCTTCTTATGCGTTATCCTCTATTGATCAAAATTTTGTATTAACTCGTTCAGGTGGAAGAAAGTTTGTCTTATCTTTAATTGAAAGTGTTTATAAAGAAGTCTTAGAATTGGAAGCTAATTTAAGAAGCGGTAAAGAGATTAATAATAAAGAGTTATGGTCAGCTTTACATATCGATGATGAATTTTATGAAGTTTCGCCATTCATTTCCATGTTATCATTCGATAAGGGTGTCAAAATCATGCCAAGAATTTTTAATTTCTTAGATAAGGAACAAAAATTGAAGTTGTTACAAACTTTCTTTTCTGAATTATCACACTTGAATATAATCATTATTAGTTCCTATAGAACTAATCCAGAACCAAATGAAACCCAATTAAAGAAGATAGACCTATTCCAAACCGTCTTTTTAAAGATCATTGTTTCGTTTTTATCTAATAGTTCCAATTTCATTGAAATTATGAGTCTACTGTTACATTTAATTAAAAACAATAATGTTGCATTTATCTCTACATCAAAAATCGGTTTGAATTTAATAACTGTTTTAATCTCAAGGGCGGCTTTAATTAGACAAGACTCTAATAGAAGTAGTGTATTATCAACACCAGAGATTTCTACATGGAATGAAATATACGATAAATTATTTACTGCATTGGAAAGTAAAATTTCCAATATTTTCCCTCCTAAAGAATATATTGATAAAATTAATCAATTATCGTCACAATCTGCTAATGGTAAGGGCAATACTAATAATAATAATAATCAAGGTTCATTGACAACACATTATTATGATCAAGCATATATATGGCAATTTCTTGCATCGCTGGCATTAAGTGGTAAGTTGAATCATCAAAGGATTATTATTGACGAGGTTAGAGACGAAATTTTTGGTACAATAAATCAAGCAGAATCATTGAAGGAACAATTACAACAAAAATTAGTAATGGATGGAAACCAAAACACTGCAGTCTCCGATGAAATCATGTATAGACGTGAAAAGCTATACCAAGATTTGAATTTATTCTTGAATGTTATGGGGTTAGTTTCCCGTGATGGTGAAATTACCGAATTAAAATAGTAGTGGTGGTGATAATGATGAACAATTTATACTTCTCCATTTATTTTCGTCTTAAAGATATGTGTGTGTGCAAAAGTATTTTGTATGTGTTTGTGTATATATGTTTATTCTTTTGGGACAAGTTATCACAGGTTATTGCTAGATCCGCTTATATAGTGATATACTGTTATATACTAAGTTACGTTAGAACGAAATAAAAAAAAAAAATTAAATGTACATGTATTGCCTTTATATCTTTTTGGTTAGTTTCTTGTTTGAGTTTCTTAGTCAATGTAAGTGATTTGCAGGTGTATACTGAAATATTTGCAGTACAGAGTTATTAAAATTAATGAAATAAAAATCTATAAAAAATAAAATAAAATAAAATAAAATAAAATAAAATAAAATAAAATAAAATAAAAATAGGGGAGAAGAAAAGATACAAGTAAGACTGTGTTACCTAAGGATAGTTCTCATAAAAGACAAAGTCGACACAACGTTTAGAAATCATTTAACATAATGTCAGATATTAAAAACAAACAAGAATTTGTAGCAAGAGCCACATACGAAACTTTACTAAAATTAGGAATTGTGGAAAAGGTGGAAGATAATGATTTACACTGTGGTAATGATAGAATAGGTTCAGGGGTTGTAAAGATCAGAGCTCATTGTTTATTACCAACTATCAACTATATGGAAATCATAGCAACAGAAGTGGCAGAAGATAGCAAATGTATGGTAACTCTCTGTGACGACAAAGACAATACTTTAGCTAATCATATCTTTAAATATAACGGCGATGGCGATAAGGATGCTGTTGATAATAATAGTTTGGGGTTGCGCGGTACAAAGTTTCCTTTAAATTGGGAACGCTTTCAGAGTGAAAAAAAGGGTCAAGTGGCCAGGTTATCTAATATTATTACAAATGGATTAAAATTTCAGTTAATGGCTTCGTCCTTGGAAAAGCCTGGTATCCCAGATAAAAACGATGCAGACCTTACTAAAATAAATAGGACCCCACTCGAAGCCACTTCTACCATATTAGTTGGAAACATGTCCAGTTCAAAAAACTCAAATATTGATTTACCCAAATTTGAAGATGAATATGAGATAAATGAGCCATCGGCCCCATTTCATTTAGAAGAACTGCAGGAGAGACGTTTCCCGGTAAGAGGAGGTGCCACTTATGGAAGCAACGATTTATATCCAATGGGACAGAAGAACCCATTGGGATCAAATTTAGGGCCATTTGGTCCCTCGTCAAATAATAGAAATAACAGCAGCAATGCTAGTAGAGGATTGCCTCCTGGACAAGGAGGGATGATTTTTGACCCATTTGGACAAAATCGAGATGAAGTTTTCAGGGATGAACAAAACAAACGAGGACCAGGATGGATTCCCGGATCTAAATATGATGATCCATTTGGTAATTCTGGTGGCTTTAATGGGATGGGAGGGCCCGGATTTCCTGGCTCTGGCTCTGGCTCTGGGGCTGGTTCTGGGTTTGGATTTTTGTGAAAATATATAGGATCAATATATATGTAAAATAAGGAATGATACTTTTTATTTTAAGATACATATGTATAAATATATATATATATATATATATATATAACGGATATCTGTGTCCATTCTTCATAATTCTTCATTATTCTTCTATTTCTTTTCAAACAAACAAACAAACAAGCAAGCAAACAAGCAAATAAAAAATAAAAACAACAATCGTTGTTATGAACATATGCATGGCAGTGGTATCGATATGTTTATTATGTATGTATCCCTGTCATATAATACCAACTGGGGAGTGAGAAGAAGCAGCAGGTTTTGTAGATGTATAGACCACGAGGATTATTCCATCCTTCTTATACAAATATGCCTTTAAATCTGTTTTCAAGATATTCACTACCACCGTTCCACCCTCCCCAATGGTCAATACACTAAATTCCTTAATATCTGATATTCGTTCTTTACCTATGCCACTGTATGATATTACGTTATCATTGTCATCAAACATGATTGTACCGGCATTCTCTCTGAGATCGTTCATATTGCTATTCCCCCAATTTGTAAACACTTGAAATTTATGCTGTATTTAGCTTACCTGCCTAGCAGGTCAAAAAGAATGTTGTAATGTCTGCGTATCCAAGTATAAGATCTGATATCATCGACTGTATAGAAATGGACTTTAGTTCTCTCTCTTTCTTTGTGGAATCGACAATTCTGTTCCAGTTAGTTTTCTTTCTAAAATTCTGGCCTCGGGTTTTGGGTTTTGGGTTTTGGCAGACACGGCTAGTCAGAGTTTTCTGCATAGAGAAGGAGTGGGGGGTGCACTTGGAAGCGATAGAGAGATAGAGAGAAGGAGAGACAGCTGTGTCTGTCTGTGGTGATCACAAGGCAGGGATGACAACTGGATCTGCCAGATTTCTACGCAGTTAAGACTAGACACGATTAGAAGACAGTGGTGCGTGGTGTCCTTTCCCCTCGTCTTTTGATCCACAAGCTTTTATATAGATATACTACATATACGTTTTGAAGGGATAAGATGATACTGAATCATATGGGATTGGACGATTTTTTGGGTTTTATCTACGTGACAGCATGGTCGGTATCTATCTATTCGCCTATATGGGAAAATTTCAAATGTAAATCAACAAAGGGCATGTCAATGGATTTTTCTGTCTTAAACACCATGGGTTATTTCTATCTGTTGATATCTATGATTTTGCAAATGTTCTATTGGATCCCACATGACAACAACTTGCATAGCAACGCTGAGCTCCCATTTAAATCCAACATGGTCGATACCGATGTCAAAGTGAGTAACGAGATGGGGCTGAATAATTTAGAATCTCCCAAAATCACTGGTTTTGATCTGTTTTATTGTCTTCACGGGGAGATCATTAATTTGGTCATTTTATCTCAGCTTATCTGGGGCAAGAGCTTATGGAGGTTCCATGATGATAAGAAAAGACGCATGAAGCCATTATACTTTAAGATTGTCCTCCTCTCAATATTTATTTTCGTGGTGTACACAATCCAGTTCCTCCAGTCTAGTTATTTCATTGAAGGTTGGAATAATAGAGCTACCCTGCGATACTGCAATAAATTGTTCATGTTGAAAATTTCAATGTCGCTGATCAAGTATATCCCACAAGTGAAACACAACATGGAGAGGAAATCAGTTAAAGGTTTTTCCATCGCCGGGGTAATATTGGATATAACAGGTGGGGGTGCAGCACTACTACAGTTGTTGATACAATTGAGTCGTGACAATGGTGGGGAGTTCACTTTGATGTTGATTGTTTTGAATTTTGGTAAAATTGGATTGTCTTTGGTGACAATTACCTTTGGGTTTATATTTATAATTCAAGCAATAATATACGGTAACGTATGATTTTAAATAGTTAGCCATCTTCACATCTATAACCACATAACTATAAATATATTACTTATATATATATATATGCATATGCATATATCTCAACATTTTATTTTCAAAACTGAAAGTTGGTAATTGAGTTTAATACAAGATTTATTGGATGTTGTCAAGCATTTAGTTTGGGTTAATCTTATGGATTCAATTCAATATCAGATATTGTGTCACTTGCAAATGTTTTTCTACGTGGATTTGAGACAGTATGACAAAGGCGGAATTTATCTTTCCGGTATTGCGATTTTTATGCGGGATTCATCTGCAAAATAAAAAAAATAATAAGAAAAATTTTTTTACTCTTCTGGCGATTCGAGAGAAGATGAGATGAGATGAGATGAGATGAGAATTAACTATTAAAGAGTTATGTCATGTCATAATAAAGTGGCTACGGATCGATTGTTGTGTATTTATCTATATAATAGTTGATGTGCATATAAATATATATGTAAGTATGTATATGTATGTATATGTATATATACATCTTTTTTTTACAATATCAGAGAAGAGGAATTAAGTAATATTCAAACCTAATAAAAAAAAATAGTGTAAACATAAAATAACATAATATAATAGAATAGAATAGAATAGAATAGAATATGTCTACTTTGATTCCACCTCCATCCAAGAAACAGAAAAGGCAAGCTCAAGAAGTCAGAGAAGTGGCAATTGTTCCGGATAATTTACCTAATGTGTCGATTAAATTACAAGCTTTAGATACTGGTGAAACAGTGGGCGGTGGGTTGAGAGTTCCTGCCGGTATAACAGATAAACAATTAGAAGAATTACTAAACCAACTCAATGGAACCTCAGAGGATCCAGTCCCATACACTTTCAGTTGCAATATTCCAGGGAAGACAGCTAAAGATCCACAGCAGACAGTAGATATCACCGATAATTTGTATAACTCAATATTGAAACCAGGGTATCATACCACAGAAGATACAATCACATTGATCTTTACTCCAAGAGCTGTCTTTAAAGTTCGACCAGTGACCAGATCTTCATCTGCTGTGGCTGGTCATGGTTCTACAATCTTATGTTCTGCTTTTGCCCCACATACGAGCTCAAGGATGGTTACTGGTGCCGGTGATAACACTGCAAGGATCTGGGACTGTGATACTCAAACAACTATGGCCACTTTGACAGGACACCGTAACTGGGTTCTGTGTGTTTCATGGTCTCCTGATGCAGAGTTGATTGCAACTGGTTCCATGGATAACACGATTAGATTATGGGAAGCAGACAAGAGTAAACCATTAGGTGGCGGTAATGGAGAATCATCTGTCCTAAGAGGACACTCTAAATGGATTACATCATTATCATGGGAACCATTGCATTTAGTGAAACCTGGCGATAAACCTCGGTTAGCATCAGCGTCGAAGGATGGCACTGTCAAGATTTGGGATACAACAAGACGAGTATGTTTGTACACTTTAAGTGGACACACGAATTCTGTATCGTGTGTTAAATGGGGTGGACAAGGTATGCTATACACTGGGTCTCATGATAAGACTGTTAGGGTCTGGGACATGAAAGCAGGTGGGAAATGTATCAATATCTTAAAGAATCATGCCCATTGGGTAAATCACTTATCGTTATCCACCGATTATGCATTGAGAGTGGGGCCATTTGATCACACAGGCGTCAAACCGTCTACACCAGAGGAAGCAAGAGAGAAAGCGTTAAAAAACTATGAAAAAGTTGTCAAAAAGAATGGTAAGATAGAAGAATTGATGGTTACAGCGAGTGATGATTTTACAATGTTTTTATGGAACCCATTGAAGTCAAATAAACCAATATGTAGAATGACAGGTCATCAGAAATTGGTTAATCATGTAGCATTTAGTCCAGATGGAAGATATATTGTATCTGCTTCCTTCGATAATTCTATAAAATTGTGGGATGGTAGAGACGGTAAGTTTATTTCCACTTTTAGAGGACATGTTGCCAGTGTCTATCAAGTGGCATGGTCATCAGATTGTAGATTATTAGTTTCTTGTTCCAAAGATACAACTTTGAAAGTGTGGGATGTAAGGACAAGAAAGTTGGCAGTGGATCTTCCAGGTCATAAAGATGAAGTATATACTGTTGACTGGAGTGTTGATGGTAAAAGAGTCTGCAGTGGTGGGAAGGATAAGATGATGAGACTATGGACTCATTAATAGATCAACTACGCATATATATTTTTTATCATATTTGAAAAAACTTTTTTTATTACTTATATAGATATATATATATATCCTATTAACGATAGATGGTTAATTCTTATTTGATAAACATTCGGAACAGATCTTAAGATGTATACAGACCCAATTATTTAGATAGATAAGAGTGTTGATCACAGTTATAGGTTAGTTGTATTGATGTGATTGTATATTCTAGTGTGGTCGATGTTGGGGGTGGTATCGTTTTCTTCAGCAGATTTTCGCAGCGGGATAGATAGAACTTTTCGTTTAACTTTTTTTTTTTCACTTTCTTTCCCTCGAGGAGTAAAAGTAATTGAAAAGTTTGAAATAAAAGAAACGTTTGCGTTTGGTCAAGGCATACGTTACATCATGTATGTAGGATTGCTTGTGGTACTACCTCGTAGGATGGATACTTTCTAATAGTTTGTTGGGAGTAGATACAAACTAGTGTTAAAGAGATAAAACTGAATTGGGAACATATATAAGTTAGGAAACATTTCGATTCCCTTATTAGTCTCATATTTCATATCTATACATACATCAATTAGTTTGATTTATTGGTATTTTCTTTGCACGATGACGTTAATTAATGGAAGTTTTGTCCAAAAAAGAAGTATTTTAAAAGTATTCGGCTTACGTTTCCACTCAACAACTGAAGCGGTAGACTTCACCCTTGCAAAAGTTTTGTTCCCTAAATTAGAAGATGTTAAACAACAAGATATGACTCCATTAAACAATTCTGTGACTACCAGAGGTAAATATTTTGTAGGAAGAAGTGAAACTGGCAATTTACCTGTATACACTGAATACCTAGGTGGTGGAAGCAAAGTAGTTACAGAGATTAAGAAGATACGAGGCGACCCAGTTCAATTGAAATTGGATTTACAGGAAAGATTGCCCTTTATTGATAAGAAAGATTGGAGAGTAGTGCCTACTTCGAATAAGATTGTGGTTAGAGGTAATTATTGTTCAGAAATTAAGAAAGTTTTGTCTACTACTTTTTAGATTTAGTGGAATATATACATTTATATATCACGTTTATAATTCACTTGTATCCTGTATATAGAAAATACACCTTTAAACAGAAAGCAGAAGCAACAACAACAAAAAAATAAATAAATAAAAACAGTTAATATTACTGGAATTATTATGCATTAGTTATATATATATATATATATATTCTAGTATTCTGATCTACTTATATATTTTCTTCTGTAGTAACAAATTTCCAATTATAACAATCGACGCAAGGTTCAGGGTTAACACATTTAGCTGGAGAATCGTATACAGATAGAATATCATCTATAACAGAATGTATTCTGTGATGTAACATGTTAACATACCATCCTTTATCCTTTACAACGTCATATACACACACTTTCCCCGTATGACAAGAAGTCTCCATTGCATAACCTGCGATTGAACATGAAGAACTTGCACCATTACAAGTGCCCATAAATATAGGATCTGCTGTGTGACCAAAATGCCATATCGCCTCTTGATAGTCTGGTAGACCAGGTGGGACAGGTAGATGTAGTCTTTCAGATGCTAATTTTTCACCGGGACTCTCAAAGGTCACAACTGGTAAACCAAATGTTCTTCCAACAAGGCTAGCTAATGCGCCGCCTAAGGAATGTCCAGTTAACCATATGGTGGAATTAGAGTAATCTAACTTCACTTGTTGAAAGATATCTAATGCTGCTTTGTAGTATCGATCTTTTCTTCTCAATTCCCTCTCCAAACACACCTCGTCACATGTATTAGATTTCATGTAACAGTTACATGCAGTGGTCCACAGATAACTGACTCGGGCACAACAGCATGAAAATAGAAGGTTATCGTTCAATTTATCGTTTGCTGTTGTTTCATCTGTGCCAGATCCAGGAATCCCCTGTGCACTGGTTCCCTTTAAGGAGAGAACCACAATATCTTCTACGTCGTTATAGAAAACATGGCCACGGATCCCATTGCCATCCCAGCCTACACCTGGAGACTCAGAATGGTTCCAAGGTAAAGTTACATTTCTCCAATCGCCGGTATGGGGTATTTTAACGTATGCATTGGAGGACATCAAAGCAAGCGATATTACAGTGTCCTTATCTGTAATGTTTGGTGCAACTATATTTTCGTCAAGATCCCATTTCAAAAAGGACTCCGGTATAGGTTCAATGTAATCTTGATCCATTTTCAAATTGGACAATATTTCACGTGTGTTCAATCTTTTCATGTGCACTGTTTGTGTATTCAATTTGAAATTGAAATTGAATGGGTTCTCTGTTTGATATTTTGAGTTATTAGTCCAATCGAATTCGCATGCATGGAACAAATCTCTTGCATCCTCAATAATCTGCGGTGTTATGTCCAGTTTTTCATAAGAACGATGATTTGTGCCTGTCCCATGCCTATGTATCTGAACTAATTTAAATGTGCCAGTCTCCTTTGTTGGTGCGAGTATCGGTATATTATTGAAATACCATTTATTAAAGATTATAGAATGGTTGTAACACCATATAATGGCGAGAGAAACCAAAGTGATAATGGGGACAATAATGGAATAACTTGTTGTCCGAGTGGTAACTTTCATGTGCGATATATTGAATCAAACAGTGGGGGTTGTGGATAATATCCTTTGGTTTTTTTTTTTGATCTTTATATTTTTATGGTCTTTTATCTGTATCTTGTAAATTGTGTATCTATTATCAGATTTTATGAAAACTAAATACTAAATAATTTTCCTTCAATGGTTTCCAGTAGCAGAGTGGAATTTAATCACCTATGAAAATAATAGTTCCTCATGTTATTAATCATGCTAGAATAGCTGTTCTCAATTGTCTGTAAAAAAAGAACAAAAAGGAAAAAAAAAGGAAGTCAGATGATAATTACAACAGTTGGTATCTTCATCTTTGTCAATGTCTTAACCATCATCGCCACTACTACTACCACTGCTGCTGCTGCTACTGCTGCCACTGCTACTATTACTGTTACTGTTACTACTTCCAGAGAGGAAAGTCCCTTTAGTCCCCCCACCAGTTCCACCGGTTCTGTCCCACAGAGAGGATTTTGTTGGGATTTGCAGCCATTTTTTTCGATAGCGCGCCCCGTTTTTTTGGTTTTTCTTTTTTGCAGTTTGTAACATCCCTGCACCCCGTCAATCCGTGCACCAGCAACACCTGTACATTTTACAAACCCTACTTTTTTCCTGTTAGGGTTTTTCCCCACCTTCAAGTGAAAAAAAATATTTGTTCGAGCAAAGGTGGGTGGATGAATCAATCAATTAATGACGCACACAGAACTGCATGCAGTTTATATGTGTGTATGTCTCTTGTTTATGTGCATAGTGACAACTTTAAAAAGAAGAGAGGGAAGTGGTGCAAGAACAATCCTTACCTTATAATACTAGTTCACTGTCGAGGTTTTGTTGATTTGCTATTTCAGGTTCAGTGGCTTCTAATACTACTTTTGTTTTTTCGTCTGTGTGCTGGTGGGTATTCTATTTTATTTTTATTTATTGTTATTTTATTTAAAAAAAAAATATATTTTGTAGGACTATTCATATTATAGAGTTAAAAGGTCTCCATCAGCTTATCTGTTTGTTCGTTCTGTTTTGCTTTTGTTAAAAGTTTGCATCGGGTGCTTTCTCACTTGTTGATTATATATACCAACGGTAAACCATGAAATATCAATTTTCTAGTTATGATATTGGATACCCTTTATATGGTGCCAAGTTTCTAAATAATTCTGTGTTGTTAGTCACTGGCGGTGGCGGGCAAAGGAATCCAGATATACCAAGTAAGCTGACAGCTTTACGGATAGATTTCAACAAAAAAAGAGTCATTAAAAGATTTAGAGAAATTACATTCGATTCCAAAGATGACCATCCCACAACTTTGGATGCTGCTGAAGTCGTCAACCAGGACCCACTACACAATATCATCTTGGTTGGCTGTAATGAGAATAACTCATCTTCCGCGACAACAACTAACTATCATTTAAGGAAATTCGCTTATGAGAATGATCATTTGAAGTTTATGGTCAGTGCAGATTTTAATAGATCGAACAATCCGAATGAATTTACCAAGTTTAGTTCTTTATCCTCTGATGGTACCGTAGGGGCCATTGCATCTTCTAAATTGCCTATCGTCATCAGGATTATAGATCCAATGACCATGGAAGAGAAATATGAAATAGAAACAGGTAGTGAAGTTAAAGATTTACATTTCTCTCCAGATGGGAAAGTTATCTGTTACATAACTGAAACTACCTTGGAGGTCATTTCCATTGTCACCGGTAGATTCATTGTAAGGAAAACCGACTTCAACAAGAATATTAGCCTCTCAAAGGTTCGTTTCCTTTCGAACGATATGGTGGTTGTGGTTGGTTCTTTGAAGGAAAAATCTAAAAAAATCGTCCTTTCAAAGATTAATATTAAGACCAAAAATACAGCTGTTTTATTATCAAAGTCAATTAAGTCCAATTATACTAGTATAACTACAATGGATTCTTCAAAAGATGGAAAACTGATCTGTTTGGCCACTAATGAAAGGACACTTTTGCTTCTTAAGGGGAAAGATTTTACTGTTCTGAGAAGTTTTAAAAACATTCATCAAAATGATATCACAGCTGTGGCATTTTCACCAGATACACAATATATTGCCAGTGTATCATTGGCAAACACTGTTTATTTGGTTAACTTACCACAAGGGTTAGCGGAATCCACGTCATTTTTATCTAAACTTTGTAAACTATTATTAAACATTCTATTAACTGTTGGTATCATCATGGTGGCCTATGTAGCCTATTATTTTGAATTGCATGATAAGACGTACCGTTACGTTAGTGACAAATACTTTTTAACTAAAAGAGACACTTCTGGATATTTCCAAATGCATGACGGGTTCTTGACCACTTCAATGGATATTGTCGATGATATTGTTACAATTCGTACACTGACTGGTAATATTAACACTGGATATGATGTTGACACTAAGACATGGTCAACTAATATACCTACATCGTCCATTTCTACTGTGCATGAAAATAAAATGTTTGAAAAAGTTGAAAACACTTTTACAGCACAACCCGGTGTTTCAATTGCAACGGAACTTGACTCGTCTTTGAAAATGGAATCATCTACGCTTTTAAGTAGAACTAATAGGGATGCAAAACGTTCGATCTCGACATCATCGATAGAGAGTGATCAATCTAGTGAATCAAGTGCTGTTGAAACATATACTAACTTGTCTAACTCTGAAAATTCACCTGTTTCCCAATCTCTTCAAGAAATAGGGACATCATCAATAAGTGATTCAAAAAGCAGACTGGGTTCAACGAATGGTTCCCAGGATTTATCGCAACTAAGCACATCTCCTCTGTCACTTTCAACTGTATCCAAAGAAAAAATGCAAGCTTCTTACGTTTTAACCTCTGGTACAAATAGTGAAGAGAGCGAAAACACTAGCAGTTTAATTAAACGAACTCTCACTGTAGATGGTGTTGTATATGAAGTGATTTCGATGAGTCCAGCCCCAACAACTTCCTCATTTAAATTATCCTCAAAAGAAACCAGTAATATTGTTTCGGCTGATGTATTAATTAATGATGATTTGATTTCCGGAGATCGTTCGAGCACTTCTACCACCATTAACAATAAATCAATTTCTGCCTCGATTCCTAATACTACTTCAATGCTTAGTGATTTCAGAGATAATTCTACTTCTTCATCTCCTGTTACACAAGTGACTACAAATAATGATGCAACACCTTCAAATACGGTTGTGTCATATGATACTGGGAAGGAAAAAATCTCTACTATTAAAGCAGAGAGAGTATCTCTTTCATCTATTTCCATAATATCTACGACTGATACTAATTCATCAACAAAACTATCTCTTTCAGAGAGTAATGGGGATATATCAGTATCATCCCCAACTTCTGCATCATCTGGCACTACTGTTGTTGATCAGGAATTACAATCTATGATATCACATTCAACCACTACACCCATTACAGGTATAGGTACAGGGGAAGAACATAATACTGTATCGGCATCTGTTAGTTCCGCTGTTGAGAGCTCTGCTGTAGGAAGTCTCTCTTTTGATAAAATGGAAAATTTAACAATCGAAGAAAGTGTTACTGGTAGCGCTCTGAACACACTTCCATCTAAAGGGATAATTTCTACCAGACTAGAGGACAATACGACAGTGATTGACAAGACGGAATCATACACTCCTAGTGATGCATTAGTAAGTTCTCTGCTAGAGAATACATCACTAGTAACTTTTTCTAATCATAAAAATGATGGATATCAAAGCAACAGTTCAACTGTAGAGTTAGGAACGTCATTAAGCGATAATTTATTATCAAGTGTTTCATTTATATCACAAACAGAAATCCCAACGTTAAGTATGCATAATGGCATTAAAATGGTTTCAGCATCAGATATTATCGAAAACGAATTGAAAAATAGTACAGCTGGTGTAAATGAACCATCATTAAACCCTAATCCAGAAACTGCTTCATCGATCTCACATGTCACCGGAGGTGACGCCTCTCCTGTCAACACTCTTGATTCATACACCTTGTCCAGTGTGACCTCTGTTACACCACCTGTGACAACCTCTGTTTTTAGTGATTCTTTAACGGAAACACAATCAGTCATTGTAGTTAGTAGTACAAATGATATAGATCATAACATCATGTCAGTAGAAGTTGACAAGGAAGCTAATACAGGCTCTACCACCCCTAGTGACTCAGTTAATACTAATATGAATCAAATTTCTGAGCCTGAATTGTTATATCCTAGTCATGATGAGTTATAAAGAACTTTACTGTAGATTAATTCGTAGGTCCTTCTATAATACATGGAAACAGAAAAAAGGAAATTGGGTGTCAGAGGAGATTGGTTTATATACGATTCTATATATATCCATATGTAAAAGTCATAACTTATTTATAAAATAACTATTAAATAATGAAACAGTACACGATTGTCCTTGTGTTATTAAAGTTTATTGTTTAGTGTTTGCGACAGCTCTCTAGAAAGATCTTCATCAGTAGAAATATTACTACAACTTTCATTACATGACTTTGGTTTTTCTGTATCTGTCTTCCTCTCATTTGCATTATCATTTGTATTATCATTCATGTCTTTGGCGTCGTTATTATTTAGTTCATAATTATGTATTTGCGTCAGAGGAATTTCTTTTACAGTCTCTACATTGCTCAATTCTTTTGCTGGGACATCATGAGGATTCAGGCTTGACTCTATAGTTTTTGAAGATGATTCTTTGTATTTAAGTTTAGCCTCCTTTATCAACTTTCTAAATTCCTTTGCAAACAGTTGGATCCAGGCTTTTCTATCAAATTTATCGCTTCTGAAATTTGTTAGTAATTTTTGGTATCCTCTATCACTTCTTTGAATTAAATTACCAATAGTATTCCTACTACCATTCCCCGATTTGGGGATATTGGATGCTTCCCAAGAGGCTAGTTGCCGCCTTAAGTCAGATTCGTCCACTGGATTTAAAGAATCACAAAAATTACTATTCCATATCATTTCATAATAATTGTATCTTTCTATCAGTGTTTGTCTTGAACCAGATGAGGGTAAATTTAAAGCGTTTAGTTTCTGTCTCAGTTGGTTCATCGATAAATTAGAATAATCTAGTTTAGGTAACCTTTCTCTTTTGTCTGTATTAGCAACTGAGTTAACGTATCTTGAAACATAAGATGTCTTCTCTTTCTCTTGTACTTTATCTTTATAACGGGGAGTTGGACTCAAAGTAGAACTATGATTAGTACTTTTACTGGGGAGATAGGAAGGAGAAGATGATTTGTCCCTTTTGGAGACCGTCGTAGAGATTTCTGATGCAGGATCAGAAATTTTTTTTGGAATTGGCAATATATTTGACTGCGTCTTGGATATGGTGATTTTGTTGTTGGGTTTAGATAATCTTCCTAACGATTGTAGATTTAAACATTCATCGAGATGAGACCGTTCGAGGGTACGCAATGGGAAAAATTCTTGACAAATTGGGCATTGGGCCATCTGTTGATGTGAAAAGAATAAAGATGACAGGTTCTTGGTTTCTTGTTTTCTGTTGAACATACTTTCCACAGTAGATTTGGATTTTTTTTTATTCATTAGATTGTTTTGTTTAATTATTTTATTAGGTTTGGGTGCTGACGTTACCTTACTCTTGGAAGTTTCCAACAAACTTTCTACAATTTGTATGTCATCATTATTGGTCAATGGTTGTTCTTTAATCTCAATGTCTGGATCTGAATCAATTTCAATTAAAGAAGATTCCTGGATCACTTCTGGTTCCAATTGGTTTCCCTTACCTATCTGTAGATGGTTCAGTAAAGAAGGTCGAAGATTTGTGTAGCATTCAACTAACTCATTTACTAGAAACTCGCTTCTAAGCATAGAGTCTCGTAATTCGGATAAACATAAGGGACATTTAGCAGAATTGTTAATATATTTCCTTATGCATAGAGAACAAAAAGTGTGTCCACAAGGTGTCAACACTGGAACTTTCAAAAAATCTTTACAAATATGGCAACGTAACAAGGTATCCCATTGTTCTAAGATTGGAATCTTTGTGTTGGTAAAATCAGTTGGATCTGTTATTAGATGATCCATTTTTTATAAATTATTATTTGGTTAAGATCTGTAAAACTTTCTGTCTTTATATTCAATTCTACATACACTTATTCCTCTTTCTGTAGCATCTATTCAATTAGGAGCTACACTTGAATGTATGCTTTTGACAATAGATGGCAGCTGAATACTGCCGTAGTGTGTTGGTATGCTAGCTGTGGTTGTGTTTCTAGGTGTATTCTCTTTTTGATCTTAAATTTTTCCATTTTTTTTTTTTCATAGTGTTCCTTTATATATAGAAAAAGAGATAAAAATACATAAATGTATATATCACAACTGTGGTGAAGTGGAAGCAAGTACCTGAGAGACAAAGAATGTGGTGGATAATATAACATGATTAGTTGCCTTATGGATGTGTATAAAATGTATATATTTCTATGAAAAAGACGTCTATATAAATGAAAGAATCGGTTATGGGACGATGACTTAGATAATAATAATATGAATCCATGACTATGACGATAGTGATCAGAATGTTTTTCTTTTTAACCTTTTATTACTCCTCAAAACCTGTTTTGTGGAGATTTAGTGGTTTGAGATTGCGACATGAATGGAAGATCCAGCTTTTCATTCTTTGAATTTGGATTAACTATATCATTCTTGCTGTTTTTATATTTGGAGGGATCAAAATCCTTTAATGCTCTTTCCCAGACAGAATATACGTCCACACCAAATAATCCACCAGATGATAATTTTGTTTTGATTGTGGTGGTAGTGGTTGTGGCTGGTGTATAATTTCCAAAAAGATTTGGCGTGGATAGATTTCTTGGTGAAAAAGTTTTTACTATTGTTCCATTGGGCGTTGAAGATATTTTAGTAATTGGTGTTTTCCCCATAGCTTTCATTATAGGGGATGAATATATATCCTCGAATAAATGAGATGGAGTCTTCCAGTTTTTCATTAGTAGATCAGTAGGATTATTCTTATTACTGCTGCTGTTGTTATCGTTAAGAGTAGTATTTTCGTGGTTTTCATTATTTGTATTGCCATTTTGATTAACCTTACTATTATTGTTATTATTATTAGTTGTGGTGCCAGTGGTGGTAGTAACAGGATTAATTCTGTAATATTCGTTCAATTGTTCATATCTTGGTGTATTGAATATTTGTCTAGAAACACTTTCAAAGCTTTGTGATCTCCTTAATTCAGGTGTCCTAAATAATTCAAGTTGATGACTCGTGGACAATTGACTTGCATTAGTTTTCACATTGAACGAATTGTTACTCTCTTGTATGTTGTTATTTAGATTACTATCATTCTCGTACTTCGTAGGAGATATATCGAAATTAGAATTAAATGAACAGAAGTATTTTTTGAAGTTATTATTTGGTGATACTTGAGTGGAGGAAGTGGAGTTAGAAGAGAAGGACAGAGGGAGAATGTGGTTGTTATTGTGTGTGGTTGTGTTATTTAGATTATTAAATATTAATTGATTGGGAGAATGATCTTGAGTTGGCGTAAAATTTCCATTAAATGTAGCTGAGTTTTGTAGAATTGGGGTTCGTACCATAAAATTCTTGTAATCGGAAGATTGTAGGTCTAACGTAGTCTGGGATCTTTTGATTGTATTGAGATTTGAAGAGTTTTGGTGGCTCTCGTTGTTGAATCTTTGGTTAGGCGATGACTCACTTTCGAATCTACCTATAAGGTTGCCATGATTATTATTATCAATATCATCCATAGTGTATTGGGGCGGACTAGAGACTTGAATTAATGCGGTTAAATCGTCATTATCGAAATTATACCAAGTGGTGCTACGATCATTAGTACTGCTATTATTATGATTATTTTTGACTGAAATCTTCGGTAAATTGAATGTCAATGGATCTTCCAAAGGATTATTACTATTACTGTGACTATTATTATTGTTGTTGCTGTTGCTTATAGGTGTTGAATTATTTTCGATTAAAGTTGTTGAATCGTTTAAGTCCATTAGATCATTGGGAATAGTAGTAGTAGTAGAAGTACCATTGCCAGTGGCAAAAATATATTGGTCTAAATCTTTCAATTTATCTCTAATTTCTTCATATGAACGAGTCTCATGTTTGAAAAACTTTTGTGCAGAGGTTTCTTTAACTTGCCAAAAATGGCCCTTCCCATCAGAAGACTTGATAGTCTTGATGAACCCATCATTCAATGACAAGTTATGTCTAATTGAATTCTGCCAACTAGAGTCCTTAAGTTGGAAATACGGGAAGTGTGAAGAGATCCAGTGGTAGATCTGGGATAGGGTCAATTTCCCGTCGTCTGATTGTAGAATGGCTAAACAGATCAGGATAGCATAGGAATACGGTGGTTTTTCTTTGAATTGACCGTTCTGTCTTCTTTTGATTAAAGATTTGATTATGTCGTTTAATGAAAGAGACCCATTTATCCTCGAGCAGCCATCGGATCTATTTCTCTTTGTTTTGTTAGGAGGAGAGGAGGAAGAGGACGAGGAAGAGGACGAGGGGGAAGAAGGTCGAGCGTTTGAGCAGATGGTAGAAGCAGTAGTAATAGCAGTGGAAGTAATAGCAGTAGGACTAGTATTATTAGTATTGGTATTAGTATTAATATTGATACTACTTGTTGTTATTGTTGGATTATTGTTTAGAGCAGTTCCAATATTATTTATTGGAGCAGTTGCCAAAATCATAATAACTCTATTTTTTTTTTTATTTTTTATTATTATTTCTTGTTTCTTTGAGAGTATAAAGGATTAAAATAATAATAGAGAATGGATGGTATGAATGCACATCTATAGATAGATAGACAGTATATCAATTAAAAGAATTCACGTAAAACAGATATTAAGAGACACAGGGGAAAATATATGTATGTATGTATGTATGTATGTATGTATGTATGTATATATGTAAATGTATCCAAGAAACGGCAAAGTTAAGCAATAAGAATGTTGAATAACCCAAGTAAGAAAACAAATAAATTTGTGTCAAAAGAGTAGAGAGACCTACATAAAGTAAAGGTATACATACATCTGTAAAATATATATCTTTAGGTAAATCATCACAGGACCCATCACCTCTCTATAATGTCTGTCTATCTACTTATAATATTTATCTGTTTACCTACCTCTCTCCACACACATATATATATAGATAGATAGAGAGAGAGAGATAGGGATTTTTTTCCGGAAGAAGACGGTGTTGTCTTTGTCAAGAAAAGGGAAGCGGGTGGATGTCGAACCCGTCGATTTTCGTGTCATTTTTTTTTTATTTTTATTTTTGTTTTCTTTCTCGCCTGCTGTCCCTTTTTCTTTTGTTTGTTTGGCGTCTGGTTCTACACCCATTGTCTTCTGGAGGAGAAAACAATACCCTCATTCTTTTTTTTTGTTAAACAGGGGGGGAGAAAAATATGCCACGCGACGCGTAAAAACAGTTACACTTTACGCGTCGCGTGGCATGTGGCGGGAATTGCGGGAATTGCGGGAATTGCGGGAATCTGGCGGCAACAACAAACCCGTTTTTTGTGTTTCTCTTTTTTTATTTTAATTTTTTTTAATTTTTTTTTTTTTTTTCCGTTATCGTGTTGAGCGTTGAAAACGGAAAAGAGATACGATACGGACTTTACGGTAGTTGACTGCTATGGAGAAACACACCTGCTGCTTGCCGGCTGGGCATTGTAAATGTTGCACTCTTTCATTCACAAGTTGGTTCATTGTCTTCCTCTATGTACATATGTATTGAATGACTAGAGTGTCTGGGCACATGGATGTATCACCCTTTTCTTGGTGACGTTTTATTTTTTTCTTTTCCCTCAATCTGTACTTGCGCAACCACGACAACCACAATGAATACACTGTTTGAATTTAACCTCAGTTCCCTTTCCTTCTGCTTCCAATTCTAATTGTGCTCTTGGCACTCTACAGATACATGTCTTCCCATATGTGGTCCCATCGCTCTGTATACATAACAAACAACATAATTTCTCGTACCCTTGTTTCTTCCATTTTGCTATCAAGTGTTTATCACAATACTTATTCTTGATTAGATACAGGTATAATTCTCTGGAGATTAGCTTTCTCTTGTAGTACAATTTGTATACATACAATGATCTGTCATGGTTGATCTGTATGATTTTCCAAATGCTTTCTCTCGACTTAGCAGATAATTTAGAACTAGATTCTTTATCTCTTTCAACTTCCTTTAGTCTTTTCTCAAATTCATATAATATTGGTAATATTTTATCGAATCCCTTTGGGGCATTCTTAACTTTCTTTATACTTGACATTGTGACCCTTACTTTCACCCTCTTCACACTGAGGAAGGAAATATACAGTAAGTAACTGTCCAGAACATTTTGAAGTAATTAAAAATGAAAAAGTTCACTTTCTCTTCTTTTTTTTTTTTGATTTTTTGAATTTTTGAATTTTTGAATTTTTGAATTTTTTTCAAAAGAATGCAAATTGTGGTATTTATTTCCTTCCTTTTTTTTTATATATGTATTTGTAGTGCTGTGTTTCTGTGAATGGGAAAGCAAGGGGATTGGTACTTTCCCACGTACAGGAAGAAGAAGAATAAACTGGTAGGATATAACGTCTAACATCTGCCTGCACCCTTCGTGTTGAATAACTCTATGTGTATTTCGGCTGTTTGCTAATATTTTGTTTAGAGTATCTTGGGTACCCGCACTTTGTACCCTGAAATTTAGCTAATATGCTCATTTGGTAGCTTGGTGCAGGTCGAATTGCTGTATTTCCAATTAAGGTGGTTCCATTAAGTATCTAAAAAAAAAAAATAACCACAGCACAAAATACATTTCAATAAAGAAAGTTTCGAGAAAATGCCTCACGAGTATATATATATATATGTGTGTGTGTGTGTGTGTTTTTTCTGGGATTATCGTCTTTAATGAAATGAAAGGTATGTATCGTTTGGTAGAATCATGACTAAAAAATGTTAGATATGTACAAATATACTGAGTGTGTAGCTGAAACCTCTCATTTTTAAATCCTTGGTTCACTACAGTATGCATAATATAGTTCATATTACTGGAATCAGTATACAATAAATTACATATAAATCTAATATTATCATTTCACAAAATTCATATTCATGCTACTGCAATTTTTCATTTTTTTTTTTACTCAAATGAAACCAGTAATTAGTTGTTTAGAAAAACCATACAACCTTCCATAATATGTCAATAAATTTAATCTTTCTAACATACAACATTTTATTGTATTTTTTTTTAAAAAAAAAAAAAAAAAAATTCCCCATATAAGTTACATTATCGTTTGCAAAACCATATATTACATCACTCTCTTACTAAGAAGATGTGCCTAAGATGTCGCTGAAGCCAATGGCCATGGTTGAGTGGTGGATCTATTAGTATATTCATTATAAATAGAAACTAGTTGGTCTCTCATATAAAAAAGTAGAAGATTATTCTCAATATGTTCAAGAGTAAATTCGTCATTGTATTGATTGTTACGGTTACTTATTTTATTGACTATTTCTCAAAATTGTACAGTGTTAGGAGTATGTCTGAAGTAAAATATATTTACAGTATAAATTACTATGTAAATCCTTGCTTTCCTTCGTATGAAACAAAAGAAAGCTATATATATAAATTAAATAAGATAAAGTATATAAAAATATTAATAAATCTAATAGTTGAACATATTGAGTTTTTATATTTTACTTTTTCTTCATAAGTTTATCCTTTCATATTTTTCAGTTTCAATTTTATTTTTGTAGACACAAATTTTCTCGTGTCATGTCTCGTTAAACATTTATTAATTACACCACAAAAAATATAATACATTATCGTGTTGACATTATCCATCATATGGTTCATTCATTTTGTAATCTAGTATCGTAATTTATTGTGACGCCAGATGTGGTATCAAATAATAACATTGTATCTATCACTTAATATTCCTTATGAATTTCTAACAGATTAAATTGTTGAAATTGTTGAAATAGAATGTTCTAGAATAAAATAAATAGATAAATGAGATCTTAGTGGATTATAAACGATAGAAATAAAATATTTATCGTTTAGTCAGAACTAAACGATGATAAAAACCGTTTAACTAATTTACTATCATTCGTAAAGAAAAATTCATCATGAATGGCATATATAAACAGAAGAACGTCTT
>JAJLYH010000004.1:178822-212890 GCA_030571675.1 Arxiozyma telluris | reverse complement strand
GGTTTCCGGTGCCCATTGATACTGGGGAAGGTATATGACCATTCACGTAAGGAGAATGTGAGTTGTTGAAGAAGACATTTTCTGGGATGGAACTGGAAGAAGATGGTTCATGTGGAGAAGACATATTATCATGATTTGGAACAGTGGTAACTGGGTTTGGAATGTTGGAATCATTCTTAGCTCCATCAACCTGAGAGCTGATACCTTCGTGAGTGCCATGAGAAGAAATGAATAATCTATCCATTTCTTCTCACTACTGATTTCAACAGATCTACTTTATCATCATGTCCAACCTCACCGCTAATATGTATAGTCTATTCATTTCTTCCCAATATATATAATATCTTGAGCAGTGGCTACTATACTATATTAACTTAAATTCCATTATACCATATATAACCGACTCTCAACATCCATCCTTTTGTCGGGTCTAAGTAATTAATTAGAACGTTTATACCAGTAAACCTCAATTGTTACCTGCACCCAAAGCAAATATTCATTACAATATTTGCGAGAACACCTGTATCATATGTATACATATCATTAAAAGTCAAAAACTTCTCATAACTGTTCTAAATTTTTCTTAATTGATATAATATATCACATCTCCTATGTACCATCTTTTGAAAAGATAAAATAATGTTAACACAACCTCCTTCAAGATATTTATGTAGAGTATTAAAAACAATAGATTATTTTCAATATATAATCCATTCTGATATGCTTGATCCATTTCAAAATTCACTAACGTCTGCTCAGTAGTTCTGTATCTCATTTATTATCCACCTAAGCATAAATATTGTCAAACCATTACTCCTCCTTTTTTCATCTCTATCAACATGGTAAAATCCCATTTTTATTATATTATTAATTGCTTTCAAGTGAATCATGACGCTGAAACCATTAACAACTATAGCTCTTTTATCTTTCAACATGCTGATAATTTTTCATCCTAAACTTTTACGTTTATTTTTGCTTTCTATGATGTTGTTAACTAAAATTTTACTTTCCTGAATGACTGATGTACTATACTTTCATAAAATGTTTTTTTAATAAAACTATGGTTTTAAGCCATTGCATTCACAACTCTATTATGCAACATCATTCTTAGCTCAACTTCCATTATAGCTCTTAAGGAAGGAGTTACTCTTCGTGGAATTGCTGCTGGCATTATATTACGGTTTAATGAAATAGAAATTATCTTAGCATCTAAAACACAATTGCTGAACAAACATGGAATGGAGAAGATAGCTTTTGAATCGTTCAGACAAAATAAAGGATTAGCAAATATGTATTCCCTTTTTAAACACGATCATCAACTCAACAAACGAGAGTTATTACAATTCTACCGAACCACAAATAAAACTTCGCTTATCAATGTTAAAGTACCATACTCATTAGATCTACTTAATGATAGCAGAATCGCAAATCAGGTCTTTTTAAAAAAATTATGGTTATAACACTCTGAACGATTCTCGATATCATTAAACAGGTGATGACAACACATAATTCACCCCATCTAAATACATCACAAAAAAAAACCTGATTTGCTGAAAATATTGTGTTTGAAAGTTATAACTTTGTAAAGTTTTAGTAAGTAAAATCAAATGCTATTTCAGTGAAAATGCAAATCGGTAACCTGTAACTGATAAGGGGAAAAAAGTTCCAACTTCCATAATAGTCAGTAGTTTTACTTCATGTACATCTATAATGGTTGATACTGAGAAGTTTTGACACTTGGAAAAATAATATTCGTAAGAAAATTGTCAACTATGGTGGTAGTGACATCTTCGATCCTGAGATTAAAATTTATTAAAATTAAGTATAATATTCAAAGTTTTATCAAGGTCAGTGAGGATTATATTTCTAGTGAAACAGATAAAATTAGCATAATCATTGCAGATTAAAAGATACTGATTTGAGGAACATGAATGCATTTTCAAGGATTACAAGGACTTAATAATTAAAAGAGAAGATTACTATAAGCCGTTAGACTGCAAAACGGAAACTTTTATTCAAGTAATATGTTCAAAATACTCTGAGAAAATCACTTAATAAAAGCGTCACAGAATTTGCAGAATTAGCTAAGCTTGTACAGAAGACTATTCCTCAAGTGTTGTTAGCTTAAAAGTTTTTCAAAAAGGTTCCTTATAAAACTCAACAAACCACGTTAATTCAACATTCACCTTTTGATGGCACATGACAGAGTCTTAGAGACTTAGCAGACAGGTTAAATGTAACTCCTACTTTTAATAGTAAAGAAAGTTCAAAACCAGATGATTATGTGGATGAACCTAACCCAGGAAAAAAGAAAAAAAAATAATCAGATGCTTATATTACTATCAGTTGGGTTACTATAGGGAGATGTTCCTAACTCACTAAATAAGATACATAAGGTTAAAGTGGAATCAAATAAAAAAAAGAAAAACTGGGTGGGTTTCAAAATTAAACAGCAGGAGGACCGTCTGATCGACAATAATCGCTATGATGTGTGACAACCTAGATGCCCAATTACTTTTAGTGAGGTTAGTTAAAGTTAACAACATATTTGTGATAGTAAAGTTAGATCCTGTAGCCCAAGTATCACTTATTTGTAGTTCATTATCAAAAAAAATAGATTTGAAAATTAGGACACTGAAGTGACTAGTCGAGTTACTTACAATCCCAGCGTAGAATAATAAATAGTGATAAATTGATATTGAGTAATTCAATTGTAGTGACCTTTAGTGATAACAAGACCTTTTTCAAAATTGTAAACTAATCGCAGAATGGGATCAGAAATATAACAATCAAAACAGTCCTTAATAATCTTATCAAACAACCAACATAAAAAAAATTAAAACACGCAAAGCCAAAAATATTTAGATTACAAAAACCAATATTCATGTAATTTAGTCATTTGGTATTGAAATGTACCTTCTTAGACAATAGCGAAAATAAAAAAAAAAAGAAAGACAATTTTGTACACTATTTAGCAGCAGCTTTTAATGTTGAAATAAAAAAAAATTAATATATAGGATCTGACATATTAGTAATATCGACAAAGAGGAGATAAAGAAACAGCAGGGGATACAGTCAATACATTATGGTAGGTGTGTGATGTATCGTGCGTGATTCAGTGACAGAAGCGAATTTCTGAGAAAATCAAATAGGGTGTCGATAATCTTTCTGACATAAAAAAGTGTAGAGAAAAACCAATGACGAAATGACAGTTTGATAGAGTTGATAATGACATTTGTGGGATAAGCACATTTTTTTTGCTTGTGTTAATGCATTTACCTAGACGAGATCAAACTGAAAAAAATGAATTATATTTTAGTTTTTCTTTATTTATGTACTTTTCCTTTTTTTTAATATACGCAAAAACTTTTCAAAAAAAAAAAATCATAATATGGGGAACCTTCAAAACATTGTAATATTTAATTATATATACTTGCGTTTACCAAAAGGCATTACCAGCATGACGTTAAACCATAAAAATAGAAAGATTTCTATATATATATATATATATATGCATACACATTTATATGTCTGGGATTACTTCTATTCAACTCAAGAACGTGGGTGAACAGTTAGTTAATTATTTGAATTATTTACCCGTTCATAAATTGACCAAATATCGTTTAGAGAAAATAATTATAAGAAATGCTGCTAATTTCCATGTAGATAAAATACATGTATTATTTACAGTCGCTAAATTGTGTAAAGACCATGAAGAAAGTTGTCAAAGGAAGGATAAAAGAAGACAATATAGAGCTTTACAGTCTATAATATGGAATACATATTTCCAATGGGGCAACCACTACATACCAACTACAAAAAGTGACATATCTGCTACAGACACAACTGCTAGCAGTAGATCCAATGATGTGAAAAGATTATATGAATATCCGCCATACCTGCGACCATTGTTGAGAACATCCGGTAGCACCATATACACATATAATGGACTATTAAATAATTGGCCATTAGAGTATCATTACGATATTCTATATTCAAGTGAAAATTTGAAGAAAATCACCACTTTAAGAAATATGTGGTTACAAGGACATCCTGATGCTGTAAAGAAGAGTCTACTGAATGTAAGCAACCACAAACATGGTGGTCAACAGCCAAATCATAGTGAAGATAGCAATGATGGCAGTGGTGCTAAAGGGATAGAAAAGAAAAGACATGAGTATTGTAAGGTGATTGAACCGATTTTATTACAGTGCCATTTTCTTAATAACAGTCTTTGGAATAATGAGAATAAAAAAAAAATAAAACCCATTGTCCCCATTGTAGAGGTTCCATTTAATGTGAAAGGAAAAATAATCGCAGAAAAAAGAATAATGAATTTAATTAGAGATAAATTGAAGACATTAACGTTAGTATTGACCAAACAATGGCCTGCCCTGTATGATGAAAAGTGTATTGAAGAGATGTTAACGTTACTTCAACTGTCAAGTTCCATAAACAACTGTACCAACGATATATCAATGGACAGAGATCTACTAAGGTTGCACGAACGCACTTTCCGGAATAGGATGTATCGTATCGTAGCCACACCAGGAATGGCAGGCAGCGATGGTGGAAGTAGCAATAGTGGCGATGGAACTGAACTGTTCCAACAGCAACCAGAGATCCAATTTGAACGTATTTTTTGATCACAGGTGACCATCACCGTTTTTGTAAAGGAGAGTAGTAGTAGTGAATGGGGGAGGTGTGTGTGTGTGGGGGGGGTTGCGCAGTGGGTTTGGAGGAAGTTCCTTCCCCCCACCCCCCGACACACACAAACAGAGATTCAAAATAGAGATCCAACGACTGGCAGGTGGTAGCGGTGTCGATTTGTCATGGTAGCGGAGGAGGAGGAGGTCCCCACACACCCATGCACCAGCAAGAACTGTGGAGGGTGTATGGGTGTCAACACAATTTGTTTTTTTTTTTTATTTATTTGCACTAACAAAATGCCACGGGGTGTCTTTCCGGGGCTTCCCGCGGCTCCACACACCCAGACACCGGGCATTAGTTTTCCGAGAATCTGTGGGAGTTTTCATGGTGGGAAAGGCAAGGAGGGGAAAAAAATGAAAAATAAAAAAAACAAAATTACACACACAAACCTTCGAGACAGAGTGATTTTTAGTGGTGATGTGCAATAAATTGTGTATGTGAACTCGAAGTCAGGTTTATTTACTGCTGATAAGACACAATTACTGGGAAACTTCTATGTGTATATATTTGTCTCCGTCCTTTGGTGTGTGTGCGTGTGCTTGTGTGTGTGTAAGACTCTGTGTCTTTGTTGTTTTAATGTCTTTGTGCAAAAGGAAGTGTAATTAGATGTTTTTCTTAATTTCTCTCTGTTACTAATCTCCAAGAATCCATTAATCATTTCTATAAAAAGGTAACCTGTTCCTCTAACCTTCCTCAATCTTCTTATACTCCTTACAAGCTGTTATCTCTTGCTGCTTATATCTTGAGCCTATACTAATCTCAATCATAGAAAAACATAAAAATAAAATAAAATAAAATAAAATAAAATCAATATATTCAACATACCGTTCGTGTCATCTCAACATGACTGTAACAACAAAATCTTTTCTTCGTGAAAACTCTACAAACAGTTTCAATTCCGATATAATTAATAATAATAATAATAATAATACTAGTAATGAAGAGATGTATTTAGATGATTTGGAAGCCGAATATGATCAATATAAACATTCTGAATTCGAATCTATAAACAACAACAGCAACAATAACAACAACAATGGTAATAATAGCAATATTCAAAATTCTTCTAATGATCTAGAACCATATCTATTGAAATCAAAAGACACTGATTATGAAAAAACTAATAATAAAAATTTCCAAAATTCAATTATATCTAATAACAATTTTAATAACTTGGTTATACCCGAATATAATGAGACTTTTGTCACAGAAAAAGGGTATTTTAATCATTCTTTGAAAAATTATATCACTTTAAAATCTATTGGTGATTACATAAAATCCTTATTCCCAATATTAAATTGGTTGCCACACTATAACTTGACATGGTTATCACAAGATTTGATTGCAGGGATTACTGTTGGTTGTGTCCTTGTGCCACAGTCCATGTCCTATGCTCAACTGGCTACATTACCTCCACAATACGGGTTATATTCTTCCTTTATTGGTGCTTTCATATATTCTCTCTTTGCCACTTCAAAGGATGTCTGTATTGGTCCTGTCGCTGTTATGTCTTTAGAGACTGCAAAAGTCATTGCCAGAGTCTCAGAAAAATATCCAGATGGTTCAATCGATGCGGCAGTGATAGCAACTACTCTAGCTTTATTGTGTGGGATCATTTCTTTAGGGATCGGTCTTTTGAGACTGGGGTTTTTAGTCGAATTGATATCTTTAAATGCAGTGGCTGGGTTTATGACAGGTTCTGCTTTAAGTATCATATCTGGTCAAGTGCCATCTTTGATGGGGTATAATAAAAAGGTTAATACAAGACAATCCACTTATAAAGTTATCATTGATAGTTTGAAGCATTTGCCTGACTCAACATTGGATGCTGTATTTGGTCTAATTCCCATGTTCATACTGTATTTTTGGAAGTGGTGGTGTAATTCAATGGGCCCTAAGTTGATCGACAAATACTATCCAGAGAACTCAAAACAATATTATTTTTGGAAGAGATTTTATTTCTATGCACAGGCTTGTAGAAACGCATTTGTGATAATTATCTTCACTGCAATCTCATGGAGTATTACGCGTGGTAAAGATTCTGCTGATAGACCAATTAGGATTCTAGGGAAAGTCCCAAGTGGGTTACATGACATCACAACAATTAAAGTCCCCGATGGTTTAATGAAAAATATTGCTCCTGAATTACCAGCTTCCATAATCGTATTGTTGTTAGAACATATTGCTATCGCCAAATCCTTTGGTAGAGTTAACGACTATAAAATTGTTCCAGATCAAGAATTGGTAGCGATCGGTGTCACTAATTTGATCGGAACTGTGTTCCATGCTTATCCTGCTACTGGATCTTTCTCTAGATCGGCACTAAAGGCAAAATGTAATGTTAAGACTCCACTATCCGGTATTTTTAGTGGTGCTTGTGTTATCATTGCAATATATTGTTTAACTGGTGCATTTTTTTATATCCCAAAAGCAACTTTAAGTGGTGTCATTATTCATGCTGTCTCGGATTTGGTGGCATCTTATACCACAACATGGAATTTTTACAAAATGAATCCAACAGATTTTGTTTGTTTCATAGTGACAGTTTTCATCACTATATTCTCTTCTATTGAAAATGGTATTTATTTTGCCATCTGTTGGTCATGTGCCACTCTCTTGTATAATGTGGCATTCCCATCTGGTAAATTCTTAGGCCGTGTAGAGATAGCTGAAGTGGTCAATCCTAGCATTATTTCTAATGATTCAATCACTGTCAGCAGTGATGAAATTAGTGAGGATGAAGAAGAAGAAGATTCTAATGGTGATAAAAAATTTAAAAAATTTTCAAAAACTAAAATTTATGAAAAGGTCTCTACTTCATTATCTACAGACTCCATGGATACGTTATCTTCCAAGAAAATAATATATCACACTAAATGGGTCCCATTTGATCATAAATATACAAGGGAATTGAATGGTGAGTTACAGATCTTACCACCACCACCTGGTGTCATAGTTTATAGACTGAATGATAGTTACACATACATTAATTGTTCAAGACATTATGATACCATTTTTGACGAAGTTAAAAGGGTAACAAGACGTGGGCAATTATTGCATCATAGAAGGAAATCTGATCGGCCATGGAATAATCCTGGGGAATGGGAACCACCAAAATTTTTATCCAGATTATTTAAACGTAACAAGAACCATGTTGATGATTTAGAAGGTGACAGCATTCATGACAATGAAACCAAAAGAGACGAAAGACCATTACTAAAGATTATTTGTTTAGATTTTTCGCAGGTATCACAAGTTGATGCCACAGCTATTCAATCCTTAGTTGATCTAAGGAAAGCCATTAATGCGTACGCTGATAGACAAGTAGAATTTCATTTTGCTGGTATTATATCACCATGGATTAAAAGATCTTTGAAAAATTTTGGATTTGGTGATATTAATGAGACTTATAGTGATGAATCTATTATATCTGGTCATGTATCATATCATTTGGCTAAAGTACCCAAAGATTTAGAATCTGGTTATGAAGTCAGAGCGGCTACAGGTACTAATTTACCATTTTTCCATATCGATATTCCCGATTTTAATAAATGGGTATTATAAGCATTATTGAGTTTTATAATTGATTTTGTATTTTTAATTTGCTTTATATGTATTTATAACTTTATACATTTATTAATTTTGATAATATTAATAATATTTAGCTATAGATAATTTAATGTATATTCTATCTTTGTATTTAAATTTTTTTTATTACTTTAATCATTATTCATACATATATTTATATAATATTATTATTATAGGACATAAATAAATATGAATAGGGCACTTAAACATAATATAATTGCAAATATTAAAAGTATTGAACTTCTCATATTTTGCCACCATAACCTATCTTTAATTTTAGTTGCTTTTCTCTTAAAATTATGCGATGTACTATTTAATTTAGTTGTCTTGTCTACTAATAAAGAGACCCGTTCTTGTCTTTCTAAAAATTTATCAATATTATCATTCATTATTTTTATCACATCTTGTATATCATCATCCAAAGTAGTTGTTTTATTGTTAGTAGCAGAAGTGTGGGTACTATTATTCTGTAAATTTTCATTCCTATAATTAATCAATTCTTCATGAAATTTGTCTAAAATGTCGCCAATCTGGACTCTTAACTCAATATTTGATTCGATTTCATTAAAAGGTTGTTGTTTTAATTCACTTAACACTCTAATAGGCAAAATTTTTGGAATATCTAATTTAATAAAACAAACAATCAAAACGTCATCGCTATTACTAGTCGTACTAGGGGAAGTAATATTAGTGCTCGACATAGTAGTATAGTAACAATCATAACCATCTAATAAAACCGTCGACATTTTTGTCACTTTATTCCCAACATTATCAACAACTTTAGGTATTACCATATCTTCAATAATCTTGTGAAACAATGAATACGAGCTATCTATCGCTGAATCTTCTACTTCTTCCTGTTCTTCCTGTTCCCCTCTTCGTTCTAATTTATTTGAAAGTGACCATTGTGGACTATCATTATTAATTGATCCATATGATATCCTCTTACCACCACCATAACTGCCATCACTACTATTACCAACATGGTTATTATTATTATTAGTATGTTCTTGATCTAGGTAGGACGAAACAGTTTCATTTGATCGTAATACTTCTAGGTAAGATATTGTAAACCTAGTAGCCATATTTAACTGTGTCTAGCTTTTGTATTTCTTTGCTGTATTAAAACTCTTTATGCTAATTGTGTATTAAAATATTGATCCCACCACAGTGACCGTAACAACAACCAGTATGTTTTTTCGTCTGACTGTCAAACTTCTGTGAAATGATTTTTCAGATGTTCTTAAAGTGCACTTAAACAAATACACACCACTCTACGCACTCTGCTCAATCAACTGTTGTCCTCTCTCTAGTTCTCTTTAAATATATATATGTAAATGTATATGTATAAAAACCCCTTTCATTTCTCTTCCCCCATCCTATTTTCAGAATTTTTCACTTTTAAGAAGAGTCGAAACCTCATCTATTTGTATAGAGAAAAGTATATAACATGCAAAGATTGTAGTGTTTGGTTTTGTTTATTGCATTAGGAATACATACATACATACACACACATATATATATGTGTGTGTGTATTTAAATATAATAGAATATGTATATAATTCTGATATATACGGCTCATTGCTGAAACCTACCGTCACACCAGCCTTTAACAACGTACTGAATGTCTGGATGGTCTGTACCTCTTCTTATTTTACCACAAGGCTTGAGATTCATTTTTGATGGTTGTAGTAGTTGTTGTTGTTGCTGGATAGTATAGTCATTATTCTTCTCAGTACCACCTTGTTTTATAGGAACAAATTCTAGATTCCATGGAAAGTGTTTATTGCTTGTATCACTCCTTCTAGTTCTATTATAATTATTTAACATATCAATCCAAATTTTCTTTTTTGTCAATATAGCTAATTTAATATTCGAATCAAAATCTAATTCATTTATTCTACCTGAATTCAGAAGTGGCAACAATTCTTCCTGGATTATTATTTCCGGTAAGATCTGTTTTTTTATGGCATTATTCTCAATTGCATATAATTTTAAAAAGTTTGGATTTACTATCTGATTTTTGATCCCAATGTGATCATCACTATTATCATTATTACTCATATCCTTACTATTATTATCATTATCATAGTCATACAATGTTTGTGTCTTATTTCTTCTTGTATATATTGGTGGATAATTTTTATTAAATTTAATATCTTCACTATCAATTGTAAAATAGTTATCATCAATTAACTTTAAATCATCTAAATTAATGTTTTCAATTAAAGGTAAGGTTAATTCTCTACCTTTACTATTATATATAGCTGATTCACGACTCAATAGTTTTTTTGCTTGCTTTTGTCGTCTTTTGATCTTTTTATCATATGTTGAACCTTTAACTGTATACTCACATCTATCATTACCGTATATATATTTATTGTCATTTATACTAGAATCACATTTGATTCCAGATTTTGTCTCATTATATCTAGTTAAATCATTTATATTACGTTTCCATATTTCTGTAAAACTATCAGTAGTTGTGGCAGTGTTGGTATAGTAGTAACTATTTAAAAGCTGAAATTGTGTATGGAACATTTTTATTTGTTACTATAGAAATTGTACATCAACGTAAGGGATGTTTCAACGAAAGCAACGAGGGAATGTGCATATCTACAAGATACATTCCTTAATATTTCATGTGGGTACTATAATGACACAGTTTATACATACATACGTAGATATACATACATATATATCCCATCGATGACATTGCTTCCTAATTTAAACTCCTTTTCACTGATCTACTCATCGTATACTATTATCTTGATTCTATTGCCTAGTACATCCGTACACCTGAATAACATAATTATTCAGACATTGCAGGAGCGATACTAGTTGAAGTTGTGATATTGTTGGTGTTAGTACATAGAACTTTTGGCTTTATATTGATGCTCAATGCTTCGTGTGGTGCGGTAACAACATTGACCGACGTCATAGGCTCACCATTACTACTAACACTAGTTGTAGTATTAGTATTAGTATTAGTATTACTACTAATACGTTGTACTTGTTCTTCTTGTCCTTTCATTGACGAATTAGTTAGCATCATATTGCTATTATTATGGTCTTCATTACTCTTTGTCATCTCTTCTAATCTTTGTTTCTCTAATTTCTTCTGTTTTCTTCTCTCTCTGTCATCATGTCCTTTTTTTTGTTTAACTCTAATAATCTCTAATTCTGGTGTAAATACTGATCTTAATTCCTTTTCCCAATGTCTCATACAGAAACCACAAATATATGGTGATGTTTGCCCATATCTTAGACGCAAATCAGTAGGACGTAAACTAATTATACTATTATTATCATCACCATCACCACCACCTTGCACTTTTAATATATCGTTATTTTCATTCTTTTGCTCTTGTTCTAAATTAGCTAGTCTTGTTGACCTTCTATATGTTCTCCTATTATTACCACCATCATCTATTAGATCATAGTCATCATCATCGTCATTACGATGGTTATTGTTGCCCCTATCATATTCTACCCTTTTTCTTAGTCTATGTTGATTTGATTCAGATAAGTTTTCTCCAATTGATTTACCTAATAACACAATGCTAAAATCTTTTTCTGTTAATTGTTTAATTTTTGGAATATCACCACCTTTTTTGGGTGCTGGCGCATACATCTGTGCAATGTAATCTATATTCTCCTGTGGTTGACAGTCCCAGTGTTCCCAAATGTTACAAAGATCACAACATATTAATTTATGACAATATATTGATTCATTATTCATAATTTCTTCTTTATAATCATCCTTTTCAATATTAAATTTTTTGAAAATCGAATTGTCACATATGCAATGGAATATCCAATTTTTTGCATCAGGTTTATCGATATTATTTAAATCAATGCCATTCTCTCGAGCTAATCTAATATCACCATCATCAATACATAAGCTTGTAGGGATCTCTTGAATAAGATGTTCTGGATCATTATTACATGTGTCATGGATATACATAGATTCATCATCAATGTCAATAATAGATTGTGTGAAATATGCACCATTGTTTATAATTCTAATATCAGTCTCTGTCAATTTTTCATTATCTTTAATAAATTTTTGTATGTTTTTATCCCTAATTTTAATTAATCGAAAATCTTGATCAAATTTATACCATAGAAGATTCCAGATTATATCTTTCAACCTTTTAGTATATTTAGATAATGATCTATGCCTGTTTTTCAAAAAATACATTCTCTCATCCACTTTATCTTGGATTGTATTACTGATCTCTTTCCTTTTCGATTCTTCTTCTCTCGCTACTAATCTTGATGATCTTTTCCTATTTACCATCAATAAAGCGATGGATTTGGCCTTTTCTCTTTGTGCCAATAATTTCGAAGAATATAAAAGGTGTGCCATCTTAATCTCTATAAAATCTGTCAAAGGTTCAATGGGATTTATTTTAACGTATTCAATGAAACTTGGCCAATCCCATGACACCACATTATACTGTATTTTAATAGATTGCAAATATGAATCAATCTCATTTGAATAATCTAAATGTATCAATTCCTTCTCGTTATTCTGTTTATTTTCTTTAATTATAGTGCAATTCTTCAATTTAATTGGAACTCTGAATTTGTTAGATGAACCAAAGGTGTTATCATTGCTGAAAGATGTCTTTATCTCTACAATAGATCCGTGCGTTGGTAAAACCATAATTTGTAAATTTTCAGATTTATCACTTTTAATTGTTTGAAATTGAAACAACTCAATATGGTTATTGAGATAATTTTTAAAGGTCATACTCTTATTTTCAATGATTTTAATAATATAATAATAACATTCGAATTGCTTTGTAAATGGCAAATCATTAAATTTTAGAGTTGAATCAATGACATCATGATCAGGATAATATATTTTCAACTGTTCTTTGATGACCGAGTCCCATTCATTTAATGAATGGTTCCTACTATTCATTAATAATCTCAGTAATTTTAACTTAATTAACTGAACCAAATTTCTTGTTAAAGAATTATTATTATCATTAGATTCAATATTGTCTTCTAATAGATTAAATGAACAAAGATCCTGTAAAAATAAAATTTCATCAAATTTAACATCTTTCCAAAGAGGTTTAACAGAATTCAATATTGCAGTAACATATGAATCACAGACATTATTGAGCCATGACATAACAAATTGATAATACCATGTCTTAATTAAATCAGGTATTTGATTTTTTGAATCATTTGGAAAATCAGGAAGTATTGTCCTCTCCACGTGGTGTAAAGTCTCTTCACTTACATAATCTTTCCAGTCAAAATCCTTGGATAATGGATTGCTATCAGTCTTTAATTTCTTTTGCGGCCTAACAAATTCCAATTCTTCCGTCTCTAACTCTTTCTTTTGAATCTCTAATATATCAAGTTCTCTTGAATGTCTCGTTGATCTTGTCGACCTTCTCGTTGTCCTCATAAAAGAGTCTTCATTCTCTGAAATGTGATCATCCACATTTAATGACGGTTCGGTATAAGAAATTCTTGTGGATCTTCTAGTTCTTCTCATATTTCAACAATCAATAGTCGTTTATATATATATATATATATCTTTTTTGTGTCTCAAATATAAATAAATCAGTTGAATAGACGCGTTAAATATCGACAAACTACTCTATTTCCAACTTTCTTCTCTTTTTTTTTTTTATTTTTTTGTTTTGAATTAATGATATCTAAAATAAGGAATATTAAAACATGAAACACGTTTCAAACAGCAGTTACTTTTCATTCATCAGTATTTTCATATAAAAGTAGTAATTGAAACATGAGTGTGGATATTTGATAGATTTGTTATCATTTCAAATTTCTTTGCAATTTGTTTTTTATTTTGTCTTGTTTAAGAGTTGAAAAAAAAAGAAAAAAAGAAAAAAAGAGAGATAAGAAATTTGAAAAGAAAATATCAAAAAAGTTAACGAACCCTAACTAAAAATGTAGTTGCAACCCTGATATTTACAAAAAATCTGCATTGACCTAAATTTACGACTTAGGGTTGGAATAGCACTTTTTCCAGGGTCCGTGGCAAACGATCTTGGATTTTCCCCCCATTTCCCACCTTCCACCTTCCCCGCCCCCCCTTTTCTATTTTTCCAGATAAAACAAAACAGCGAAAATTGAAAGTGAATTGAGCAAAGCCATTAAACCAGCAGATCGTTAGGACACAGACTGATGACTTAACTGTGAAGGTTGTTCTAATCCGTATCTCTTAACCTCTGACGTGGTATATGATATGTGATGTCTACTTTTACGTTTCTGTTTGTATTTACATCCTTTTTGCTTTGTTGAAAGAGGGGAGGAGAACTAATAGAGTATACCTCGAGTTCCACAATTTACTAAAAGATTATTTACATCGATCGATAGATAGACGGAGAAATAAATAAATAAATATATATATATATCTACCCCTATCTGTTTATTATTATATATATCTACGTTATATTATTGCAATCCTTATAAAAGGGATTGATGTACAAGAACAAGAAGAAGTAGTAAGTAATAGGCTATATTACCTGTTAACCATATTGGACAAGCTGACATATTTCACAACTGTCACAGATTGATATATATATTTATTTTTTAGTTTTTCTTTTTTTACTTCACTTTACATATTTCCGATCTATTTTTAGTTATAATAACACATTGCGAAATAAACTAATCCAGTATCGTTATTAGTATCAGTTGTAATTTAATATAGTCTACCATGCCAAATAAAGACGATTATCACGTTAATCCACAATTTAAAATTGGGTTTGCAACTCCACCAACTCCTTCTATACAACAATATCCTAAACAAGCGGGTGTTAACACACCTTCTGTGGTAGCACCTGCAACATCAAGAATGATGAGAAAATCACAACCTTCACAGCAACAACAGAAACAACAGCAGCATAATTATACTCCACCTTTAAGTAGTACTGAAGGAAATCCAATTTCAGATAATAGTCTTCATAACAATAATAGTAATACTAGTGGTTCGCATAATAGCATTTCACAACATACAAATAATAATGAAGTTCAAAGACAGTTCCATAGAAAGAGTCTTGGTGATTGGGATTTCTTAGAAACAATTGGTGCGGGGTCAATGGGGAAAGTTAAATTAGCTAGACACCATCAAACCAATGAAATTTGTGCTATTAAAATTGTAAACCGTGCAACAAAGGCTTTTTTACATAAAGAACAATCTTTACCTCCCCCAAAAACTGAACAAGAATTATTACAAAGACAAAAAAGACTAGAGAAAGAAATATCTCGTGATAAAAGAACTATTCGTGAAGCATCCTTAGGTCAAGTTCTTTACCATCCACATATTTGTAGGTTATTCGAAATGTGTACAATGTCAAATCATTTCTATATGCTTTTCGAATATGTATCTGGGGGTCAATTATTAGATTACATTATTCAACATGGTTCCCTAAGAGAACATCATGCAAGAAAGTTTGCTCGTGGGATTGCAAGTGCTTTAGAATATTTACATGGCAATAATATTGTTCATAGGGATTTAAAGATCGAAAATATTATGATATCTACATCTGGTGAAATTAAAATTATAGATTTTGGTTTATCAAACGTCTATGATCTAAATAAACAATTATACACGTTTTGCGGTTCGTTATATTTTGCCGCACCTGAACTATTAAAGGCAAACCCATATACAGGCCCAGAAGTCGATGTTTGGTCATTTGGTGTGGTGTTATATGTACTTGTATGTGGTAAAGTCCCTTTTGATGATGAAGTCTCTAGTGTACTGCATGAAAAAATTAAACAGGGTCATGTAGAATATCCAAACCATTTATCTATTGAAGTCATATCCTTATTATCAAAGATGCTAGTGGTAGAACCTTCCAAGAGAGCGTCATTACGACAGGTAATAGACCATCCTTGGATGAATAGAGGTTATGACTCTAAAGTTAAATCTTATCTACCACAAAGAATACCGTTAACCCCTGAAATGTTGGATCAAAAAGTTATTAAAGAAATGTATCGTTTAGAGTTTATAGAGAATATTGATGATACAAGAGATATTTTAACTAAGATTATTACAGAACCAATGTACATGGAACTTTCTAAGCAATATTGGGATAATGTATCTTATATTAAAAGAATTAATCCTAATGTGACTACAAACTTAACCATTGAAGATCCAACTAGAGCCTATAACCCTCTTCTGTCAATGTATTATTTAGTAGCCGAGATGCTTGAAAGAAAATTAGCTAAAGTACGTAGAAAACAGGCCCAAATAGCCAAATTGCAACAACAAATGCAAAACCCACCAGTTGATTCAGGTTCATCAAATACTAATAATAACATACAACATGCATTACAACAACCTGCTCTTGTCCAATGTAATCAAAATACAACAATGATGAGAACACCACAATCAAGTAATAACAATATTCCACAAGTTTCCAGTTCACCAAATCCAAATCTACCAACACGAAATTCACAGACTGAAAATAAGAGTCTATTATCACCCAAAAACAATAGCAGCTCTAAAAGAGTACCAGAACCAGGTACAAATACTATTGAAGAGTCAGTGAACTCACCAATGAACGCTAAATATAATGCAACCTCAAATGTTCCTGTGCCTTTATTAAAATCACCATTAAAGAGATCAGTACCTAACTATGGCAACCTTGATATTAATCCTAATCATATTGATGCATCTGAACATCAACCTTTGAAAATACTGGTACCACCTAAGTTAGCTATACCAGAACAAGCACACACATCTCCAACTAGCAGAAAATCATCAGAGAATCATAAAAATTTTGATAATGTAATATCACCAGTACCTACAGAAACAAATTATTATCCTATACAACAATCGGTTACACCAACAGACTCTACTAAATCTTTCGGTGGCATATTACGGAAATTGTCTCAAAAACGTGATCAACAGCCTCAAGCTTCTACCTCACAACCACCTAAAATTCATCATACACGTTACACCAATGAGGTTGATGATTCAAGATCTCAAAATGTCAACTCTTATAGAGCGACTGCAATAGCTTTAAATGGCAACAGTAATAATAATAATTTATTGGTAAGTTCAAGAGGTTCTAAAAAGACTCATACACGTACTGTATCAGAATATACTCCATCTGTGTCCAGAACACAGTCTTTTAAAATTCCATTAGATCATGTAAATGTTATTACACCTCCAATTAGATCAGCCTCCCAAAAACAACCTAAGAAAACTGATTTACCTGCACTTCCATCCAATGCAGAGACGCTGTTACAAGAACAAAAGGAAAAACAGCTAGAACATGATTTGAATAACTTGAAAATCAGAGGGGGCAAAAGCCAAATGTCACAGCAACTTCAAAGTCCATCTCAACAAAGAACATTAGATACTCCAATAGATAATGATGTCGATACATTAAATGATGATAATCAACCAATTGCACCTTTGACGGTAGTCAAGGGTAGAAAATATCACCCAAGTGCTAGAGCTAAATCAGTTGGTCATGCTCGTCGCGAATCATTGAAATTTATTCGCCCACCAGCTCCACCAACTTTAACGATGAATAACTATCCTGTAGATGTAGAAAATACCGGTTTCTTACAACATAGTGATGATAGTAAATCAGATTCTACACGCACCACTCTTTCCAATATGGTTTCTGCTAATAATAGTCAAAACAACTATGTACTAAATGTAAAAGCCTCAAACGAAAATGTTACTTCTTTGGAAAAAATGTTACCTGAATTAACTGATGAAGAAATCTTGGCTGAAGCTGCAAAGGCCCCACCTGGTTCTATGCCTTCGATCGACTATCCACGTTCATTGTTCTTAAAGGGTTTCTTCTCAGTACAAACTACTTCTTCGAAACCACTTCCTATTGTGAGATACAAAATTATTTACGTTTTGAAGAAAATGAATATTGAATTCAAAGAAGTTAAGGGTGGCTTTATATGCATACAAAAACATTTTGGAGACCAGTATGAAAAAAATGAAAAGAGTGAAAACTCTACATATTCTAATAACATTACTAGTCCAAAACCACAATCTTCTAGTGAAACAGTAAGAAACGTATCTCGTCACAGTTCTATTAGAAGACAACAATCATTGAAACAACCATTCTTAGGTGTACCAAATACACCTAACAATATTGCTCATCATGAAAGAAATGTATCCTTAATAGCATCGCCTATTTCCGAACAAGTCGGTTATAACAATATATCACAAGAATTATCATCTGCATCAATTGATGAATTCCATAGTCCAGATGATGTATTGACTACTTCAAAAGTGCAAGGAATGAATATGGTTAACAGCGACAATAATAAAGTAGACGTTAAGGAAAGAGCTCCAATTAAGTTCGAAATACATATTGTAAAGGTTAGAATTGTTGGCCTTGCAGGTGTTCATTTCAAGAAGGTATCCGGTAATACTTGGCTATATAAAGAATTGGCATCTACTATATTAAAGGACTTAAACTTATAGTCAAATTTTACATATATATATATGTTTATATAACGTTTATTACACATTAGTAGGCATATTATATTATTATTTAAGTTGAAATATATATATATATATATATATATATATAATACAACATTTTGTAACATATTTCGAAGAATAATTATTTTAAATTATTTTCAGGTAGGGAGATAATATGTTCTGTACATCATATAAAGTTCAGAAGTGAAAAAAAAAGATTTTATGTTTCAACTCCATACAGGTTTAGACATTTAAAGTATATAATAGAAACTACATTATGCAATATCTCTCTCTCCTTTTCTCTCCCTCTTTTTTGTAATCATAGACATCAATAATGGATATTTCTTCAGTTAGAGATTTAAACGTACCTGATGGGACATAACACATTGTTAGGGACACCAAAAATGTATATTGAAGGTATATGTTATATAACCTTAGTCGATTTTTGGTGACACTAAAAAAGTAGAAATTCCAAAGATTTCCTCTGAAAGAAGCTTATCTAAGTGGAAAACTGTAATTAAAAATAGTTAGGAAGAAAAATGATTTAATTATTATACGATCTTACCCTTGAGAAATAAAATGGTTTTTCATTTCTTAACGAACATTCCGATATTTCTCCTTCATTATTCTCCACAGTAGAACTTATCCACTTTAATCTTTGATGAATTTTATTACCTTGTTTTTTAATTACCAAAGTTTCCCTAAATATATATTTTTGGTTGCTTCTAGTAATTGTCAGTCTGCCGAAATTGTCATCAAACCCAATATGCCAATGACATATTTCACTATTCTTAGGTTTGTTTTCTTTATCAAAAATTTTCACTATGTGACCTGGCTCATCAGTAGTTAAAAGCCTCAATGCAGTACCATCATCATAGAATCTAAAATATCTATAATATGTTATCATATGGACAGGATTTAATAGAGATGATGAGCCTTCTGCATGTGTCCCATATCTTAAATAATTTACTACGCTAATATAAACACCACCAAATTTAATAAATGGTCGTGATTTGATCATTGTAATATTATCATCCCCCCATAATTCTCGTTCCATGGCCTTTAGATCTTTGACTCCATTCAGTTTCATTGACTCGTCATCATAATTCTGTTTTGAATATATAAAATCTTTGAAAATTCTATATGGGAAAGTATTATTAAAACATAATTGATTAAACCTTTGACAGGTTAATGACAAATTCACCCATGATTCACCAGATAAAAGTACAACATATTTGATTATTTTTAATAAAACATCGTTTGGTAACATTTCCAAAATCCAACAAGGTAAAAGTTCTTGGTTATCCTCTTCTACTTCATCCTTCACTTCCTTGTCATTGCTATTTAAGGTTCCAGCATCATTATTACTACCATGGGTTAGTGATTTTTGGTCTTTATTAATATCCATTAATTGTAATTGTCTTTGAAGTACCCATTCATCATGTAGTTTCTTTCTATAGAGTTGTTCGACCCCTTCATACATTTTTATAGCTCTTCTATAATAGTTTATTGCATCTGACATAGATCCATTTTTTTCCTTAAGAACACCTTTCTCCCAAATAGAAAGAGCCTCTGCAATATGTGGCTGTTCTTCCCCAGATCTCAGAATATCTCCATTACTTATGACCATCGATTTATATATTAATTTAGGATATTAAATCTAATTATGACATTCATAAATAACCGTTGCTATCTTTGTATATTCTTTTTAGTATTATCACTATTATTATGTTTTTGCTTTTTGATTATTTACTTGGGAATTTGAGTAACTTTAACAAACACTTAGCAGTAAGATTTGATTAAACTAATGTTAGGTGTGTGATTATATAACTAATTTTGTGATAATCTTCGTTTGTTAAGGGAGGAATTTTTGAAGAGAGGCGGAATTTGACGTTGTTCCCGCATTCGGGTTATTTACAGCTGTATGCGGAATATAAAACCACTAAACTTTCGGAATTGCAAAAGAATTTTCTTCCGCCACATTTCCTCGATAAATATAATAATAATAATCGAACCAAATATAAATATATTTTATTTCTTTATACATATTATTTGTTCCTGACTTACTCAATTTACGTAGTTACATATATACATAAATAAAAGTAGCCTTCAACGAGTTACCCACTTGTGTTTCCTAGTTTCTTCTTAGAATTATTGAAATCATCATTATTATTCCAATCACTATTATTATTAATCAACTTATCAATTTCATTTAATAGTGTAAAATCAAAGTTATACTCTAATGCAAAATCATTCCCATTGCTTAATGAACCTAACAAATCTGTGTAGTCATTATTATTCATCTCCTCATTGCTATTTGTAGTATTATTGTTGTTGTCCTTGAATTTATTTGAACCAGATTTGGTGTTATTTTTATTGTTACCATTATTACCACTGCCATCACTATTACTACTATTACTAGTATTGTCAATATTGCTACAATTTTCAATAAAGTTTTTAGTCACTTCATAATTAATACTGCCATCTTCAAGGAACCCTTTGAAAAATTTATAATATTTTTTATTAATCACATTTGTATTCATACACTGAATACACAGAATCGCTGAGTATATCATATAAAGATCACACCGTTCAAATGTAGGATAGTTCTTTTCCCAAATCTTGAATAGTAAATACAGCTCTTCAATGTATGATTCAATCAATTTCTTACTTTCATCTAACTTTGATATAAATGGCTTATTATATGATATCAAAACAATATAGTAATGAAACCACATATACATCACAGTGGGATCAAAGAAGGATAAGTTTTCCAAATATTCTTTATTCCATTTGATATCTTCTGGAAGATAATCTCTCCAATTTTGCATCTCCTGATTAAACTTGGTTAAATGATCACATCTTTGTTGTAAAGAATCTGTTTGAGTAAAAATTTTTGTCGCAAACACTTCTGAGATTCTTGATAGATAAATCAATTTTTTCAATGGATTTGCCCATCTTGTTGGTACTCCTGGTTTGAAAATGTAATCTTCTATGCCATTTTCAATATCAGGTAATTCATCTGTTTCAGGGACTGAAGAATTCGACATTCTTAGTGTGGTAGATCTACCAAACAAAACAGAGATTAAATGATCTGCCAAATAACATCCCCAATAGATTCTACTTCTTACTGCGTAATCCATTTTGGATAACTCATCTTCATAAACATGATTCCAAGCCCTTGGATTCAAATGAAGACCAATTTCATGGGATATACGGAATGCTAGCCCAGATAAATACCAGGCCATTGGGTTTTCGGCTCTTGTAATATCGTAGAAAGCAAGACATAATAAAGTTTGAATGATGGCCAACTTTGAAGATGACGTAGATTCTGCTAATGATCTATCCACTAATTGGAAGATCTTTGTTAAAACAATTTGTTTTGCTCGTTGATAGTATACTTCACTTTCGGAGAATAATTCATCCGATTTTGGTGCTGCTCTAGAACCTAATGCAGCAATTGCATAAACCAACTCTTCGGAACAATAGTATGTTTTCGTTGAAGGATCCCCAAAAAAAGCGCTTAAAAAGGTTTCTCTATGGATAAACATATAATGGCCAGGATATAACCATTTAAAAAATAAAGATAAGGATCGAAGAATTAAAGGAGATCTTGAAAGATTTTTTAAAATCATCTGATTCTCTTGTTTTTTTCTAGCTGAATCTTTTTTGGTGATAAGTAATGAATTTGAAGGGTAGATACTGTTGGTCTCTGTGGTAGACAATTCTTGTGAAGTAGTTGGGAAAAAAAACGAGGAACCGTTTTTACCCAGAACCCCAATATTCTTCTTCAGAGGTCTCAATATGGGTATAGTAGTAGTATTTATTAAAGTAGAAGTATTAGATACGGCACTGTTTATCGTTAAATGAGATTTATCAGATTCTGAACTATCTTCATCAATTATGGATATGTTATCGATTAATTTATTTCGTTGATCTGCGTCATTAGTTGCTTTAATTTGTAACAAAAGTGATTGTAGTTGTTCAACACATTTTTCTAGATTGTTAACATATGAAACAGTTTTTCTTCGAGTTCTCAAATCTGTCTCTGGGACCACACAAGTAAGATTTTTTTTAGCACAATGGACACATGGAGGTTTTTCCATGTCACATTTTTTTCTCGATTGCCTACAATTAAGACATGCTAACTTGGCTGTACCCCTTCTTGATTTCAAATTAATATATTTCCCATTATTAATCTTTTGAGAGAGGAAATTATTATTTGACATATTATTATAAGTCATTTGAGACTCTTCCAACCGTTGAAGAAAGGAATTCTCTAGCGGTTCACGCTGCCACAGATCAAATTACTATGTTGTTCCATCAATTTTCTTATCATGTCATCGAACTCTTCATTTGAACTTTTGAGAAATGTCTTCATTTTCTTTCTTTCTTTTTCCCCCCTCTATAATAATGATACTTTAAGAAATAGGTGCTTTGAAATATACAAAGTTGCGGAAATGCCGAGGCATTTTCGGAATCTGGAGTGAAGCGAGCACTCCCGCCGTACTGCCACTCTTCCTTTTTAAAGTGTCACAAATGTCTGAAATGTTTATTTTTTTTTTTTCTTTTTTATTCAAATTATAGAGATGCTATATATAATATTATACTTAGAATACTACGGAATACTAAGATAAGAATTGTATTAGAGTCTTATCAAAGTATGTTGGGTTATCTAAGAATAGGTTATGTCCTGCATTTGGAACTTCAAAATATTTGGCATTGTGTCCTGATTTATTCAAAATTTGTGTCATACAATAACCTGCATCACGATTCATCCAATCTTCATCTCCATATACCATCAAGATATCTTTAATTTTCAATCTATCACAATTGTCCAGTAGTGGATCCTTTGCATTCATTTGACGTGTGAAAAGATGTGTCAATGCCAATATATTAGCTGAACCGAATGGTCTCTTCGATTTATAGAATACATGGTATAGATAGTCATGGTATGTCTTATTCGGGATATTACTGTATCTTTTATCAATGAAACCGCGGGCTAATTTCCCACCTACTGGACCTAACCATCGCAATACATTCAATTGATTATTGAAAAGGAGGCTAGGTATATTGAATAGTCTTGTAAAATATGGTGAAGTTGGATCAATTTCATTGATAGGTATAGTATCACCTTTTCTCATGGCATATTCGTCATTTTTCATATTGTGTAAGGAACAAATATTTTTTTCAACACCTAATGGAGATAACAGTGCCAATTTATTAATATGGTTTGGATACTTTAAAGCATATTTACATGATATGTATCCACCAAAGGAATGTCCAACAAGATTAAATTTGTCAATATGATTCCATTGTCTCCATTGTTCAATAGATTCTATAAAATAATTTTCATAGTGACGTACCATTTCCCATTGATTGTCTACTGATTCCCATTCTTCGGTGATTGAAATATACTTCTGCTTATTAACATTAACATTATTATTATTATTATTATTATTATTATCATTTTTGTTATCGTTATCTTTTAAAAGTTTAAATTTTAAATTTGATGTTGATGGAATCTTTTCTAAAGGAGTGTAAGCAGAAAGACCATTACTTGGTAAATCTATTGCATATAAATCTTTAATTTGGGTAGACAATGTCTTAAAATTTCTGTGATAAGCCATAGATGATGCTGCATAACCGTGTACTAATAAAGTGGGCGTAACAATCATATCACTTTTCTTACCAATTGACTCTTGATTATTATGGAAATGCCATTGATTAATTTTATCATCAATAATATCATTAGTGATTTGGATACATGGATCACATTCTTTTCTAACAGAATCCATTATTTGATCTTGATAGGCTTTTAATATCAAGTCTATTTTACTTACATTTTGGCTAGTTGTGAATATAGAAGACAAATTTGGAGACCACATAGTATCACAATTACAATTTCCAGTTTTTCTTTCTTTCTTTGTTTGTTGGTTATTTGACTTTTGTAAATACTTCCTATTGGATATTCAGGTTAATATGTTGACAGTTAATTTAGGATGTTGACAACATCTCTGCTATGTTATAAAGACAAATATTGTCTGGGATAAGTTAAAACAAAAAAAAAAACATGTTTTTGAAAATTTGGAAGAAATTTATAGATTCTGTAGACTTTCATGTTGAACATAGATACATATATATTCGCCAAAGGCAAACAAGCTTATCGCATAAACCTCGACTACTCGGTAGTTCGTTGCTTTTTGACACACAAGGCCGATTTGTTATGCTATTTTTTCTTTGTGTTTTCACATTTTTCCTCTTCTTAATGCTTTATCTCTTTTTTCTAGAATAATAAAACTTGGAAAGTTCGGCCGAGACTTCCTATCCTAGTATTTCCAGATCCACGGAAGTAATCGGAAAGAAAACAGGAAAACAAAGGAAAACAAAAGAAAAAAAAGAAGAAAAAAAGAAGAAAAAGCCACGGAAGCGCTTCTCCATGGAGATTCCTCTACAAAGCGGAAAAAAAAAAAAGAAAAAACAACAAATTAATAGGCCAATATAACTTGTGGAATGGAATCGATGAGAGTTGGCGAATTACTCGATTGCTTGACGTCTGGTTGAGTTTACCACTCACTGCATCATGGCGAAGGCAAGTTTGAGAAACGAAACTTTCCTTATTGTTTTCCTTCAAATCTTGTTTGACCAAAGATTAAGATTCTGTGGAAGTATGTTCCTTCTGCATGAGGTGATTTTATTTTAATATTTCATGCAAGTACGTTATAGTATACACAATCCTAGTAAAGGAGAAAGATATGCACTTCTATGTTAAAATTCATTTCATTGTTGTTGGATTTCTTTCTGTTTTTCTATAACATTTACTATTGTGTGTGATAGCCGGCAGTAGTAGCAGCAATGATTTATACGTTTGTTCTATTTTGTTTCTACGAACCTTATTTTTTATGTTTCATGGTCAATTCACGGCCCTCACTAGGAGTATACTTTAAAATAGAAAATTTATTGTGCCCTACATTTACCATTCTGTAAAAAAAATATATATTTTCCCTTAAGACTATCGTAACCGTTGTAAACTTGATTAAGTTTTTTGAAGGTATTCACACAATGTGACATAGGAAACACACAATTTTTTTTTTTTTTTTTTATTCTAATAAAGTTTTTTGCTCTTTTACTGGTTTCAATTTGTCACCATCCGACCAGTTCCCCAATTTTGTACTATAGCATATCCAGGAAGTGAAAAGGTCTTCTTCTATGCTCTTTAAAATAACATATACTTATCATCCGGAGGAGATCTATAGTGTGAGTTCAACGTTTTCACAACATATTTTTTTTTTCCATCCACCCTTGATTAAAAACTAAAATTATGAAAGACCTCGTCCAGTAGCCCTATCTTTTTTTATTTTTCAACGATAAGAAGCTTCGACTTTCACTGATATTTCTAAAAAAAAGAAAAAAAAAAAAAGATTGTTCGATGACTGCAAATCCCTCAATTTAAACGAGGAAAAAGAAACGGCAGAACCCCGAAGGGGTTTCATAAATTCCGGTAAGGGTTTTAAAGTTTTTTTATACGGAAACCAACGAAATCCGAGGTTTGCGTAATATCAACTGGGCATCCGGAATTATTCGACATTTCTTTACTGGAGAAACACCCTGGAATTTATATCACGCGTATCCAAACAATGGTAACTAAACATCATCAGCATCATCATCATCGAAACTGTCTATAAAAAACAAGTTAGACCTGTTGTTGGACACCACGCTAAGGGTAACGTTAACGTGCAGTATAAGATATTAGTTTGTTGAAACTGATTCTTAACAATTTCAAAAAGAAAGAAGGAGCAAGTTTGATACAATATTTCTATCAACCAAAGACAAAAAAAAAGTGTCATAGATAAAAGATAGAATCAGAGGTTGGGTAAATCTGTCCAGATTTTTTATTTGATATTTTGTTGTTTATTGGTGTTTTTTTCTTTTTTTATTTGCTTTTTGCTATAAATATAATATAGATACATAGAGTTGTAGACATAGATATCCTACAATACAATGAACTTTAATACAGGAATAATAGAGGCTAATGGAGATATCCATTCACAGTTACAATCTTCTATAATAGAAAATATAAATTCTTTAAATCATGATTTTCATCACAATGGTGGTATAGATGCTGCAGATGCTAATATTGATCATTGTGATGATAATGATAATGATGATACTGAAGAAACTGATATAAATGATTTAACAGATTCTAGCTCTGATATTACAGATACAGAGGAAGAAAGTGAAGCTTTGAAAGAGGCTCGAAGACAATGGGAAGAGTCTCTTGTTCAATTAAATCAAGTGGTCAATTGGGTGATACTCCCACTTCTAGGTAAATTCCTAGGTAGAAAAGCAGCCGTATGGACATGGAAGTGGGTGGCTGGCAAACTATACCAGTAAACAATCCCAAGTTTTTTATATGTTCGTCGAAAAAGAACTTCTGCTGGGGCACATAAATATGTGTATATATTGCATAGCATATAGTCTTCATATATATATATTAAAATGATGATGACTCATTCTCTCTCTTTTCCTGTGTTTTTATTTTTATTTTTATTTTTATTTTTATTTCTTTTTTTTTTTTTTTAGCATTTTTTCAGTCATGTTCGAGGAAGGAATGGTGTGATTAACAAGTGACTAATGGGTTTCATTTTATTCTCAATTAGCGGAACAAACACTTGTCTCCTATTAACTCTACCTCTCTGTAGGGACCCTTTTTAAGGTAAAATGTTCGAACTAAATAAACTTATTTACGTTTACTTTTTTGTTTTTGTTCTTGTTTCACAAAGGGAATATTGACATGTTGTTTTGTGTTGATTGGGGTTTAATTAATATACTACAAGAAGCAAGCACAAAACAAAAAGAACGAGAGCATAGTTACTTAAAATTCATATTGATATCTATACTTTTATCAGTTAGGCTGCTTCTATTTTTTTATTATATTTAACTGGTGACAAGATGAAGAGTGTGCCATTAGCTAAGGTATCTATTTTGGGTAATGACACTATCCATGTAGGTTACGATATACATACTCATATAGTGGAAACCATCATCAGTAAATGTAAGTCTTCTACTTATGCCATTATTAATGATTCAAATATAAATAATTTGCCATACTTACAAACCATTGTTAATGAATTCAACGAAAAACTACCTCAAGGATCGCGCTTGTTAAGATACGTTACTAAACCGGGTGAAGCTAATAAGACAAGAGCTACTAAAGAAAAAGTTGAGGATTATTTATTGTCTCAAGGCTGTACAAGAGACACAGTGATTATTGCGGTTGGTGGTGGTATCATAGGTGATATGATCGGTTATGTAGCTTCCACTTTCATGAGAGGTGTCCGTGTGGTCCATATCCCAACCTCCTTATTAGCTATGGTGGATTCCTCTATCGGTGGTAAAACTGCTGTGGACACACCACTGGGTAAAAATTTCATTGGTTCCTTTTGGCAACCTCAATTCGTCTTAGTTGATATTAAATGGTTAGAAACCTTACCTAAAAGAGAGTTCATTAATGGGATGGCAGAAGTTATTAAAACAGCCTGTATCTGGGATGCTGCTGAATTTAGTAGATTGGAAGAAAATGCTAATCTTTTCTTATCTGTTGTCAATTCTCAGGAAGTTATCTCTATTGTCAATGAAACAACAGGTGATGTCCATAAAATTTTCCATACTAAAATAATTGATATGTTAGAACATACCTATAAGTTGGTTCTTGGTAGTATCAGAGTTAAAGCCGAAGTGGTATCATCTGATGAACGTGAATCAGGTTTAAGAAACTTATTGAATTTTGGTCATACTATCGGTCATGCTTATGAAGCTATCTTAACTCCACAAGCTTTACATGGTGAATGTGTCTCATTCGGTATGATCTTCGAGGCTGAATTATCTCGTTATTTAGGTATTTTGTCACCAACGCAGGTAGCACGTCTATCTAAAATATTGGCAGCTTATGGTTTGCCAATCTCCCCTGACGAAAAATGGTTCAAAGATCTAACTTTACAAAAGAAGACACCAATTGATACTTTATTGGCAAAGATGGCTATCGATAAGAAAAATGATGGTTCAAAGAAGAAATGTGTGCTATTGGAGACAATCGGTAAATGTTATGGTACTTCTGCCCATTGTGTTAGTGATGAAGATTTAAGATTCGTTTTAACCGATGAAACCTTAGTGTACCCATTTAAATATGATCAAAAGGATCAGAAACCACATGTCATTACACCACCAGGTTCCAAATCCATATCTAATCGTGCTTTAATCTTAGCTGCTTTAGGTAAAGGTCAATGTAAGATTAAGAATCTTTTACATTCCGACGACACCAAGCATATGTTAAATGCTGTCAATAAATTAAATGGTGCACAAATATCATGGGAAGATAATGGTGAGGTTGTTGTGGTTCAAGGTCAAGGTGGTGAAACATTGACTGCTTGTAAAGAAGAATTATATTTGGGTAATGCAGGTACGGCTTCTAGATTCCTGACATCAGTTGCTGCTTTAGTACAATCATCAAAGGATCAAGATCACGTCATCTTAACTGGTAATGCAAGAATGCAACAAAGACCTATTGGTCCATTAGTGGATTCCCTACGTTCTAATGGTGTTAAAATTGATTATCTTAAAAATGAGGGTTCTTTACCATTAAAAGTTTATACAAATTCTTATTTTAAAGGTGGTAGAATCGAATTGGCTGCTACTGTTTCATCTCAATATGTTTCATCTATATTAATGTGTGCTCCATATGCAGAAGAACCGGTTACTTTAGCTTTAGTTGGTGGTAAACCAATCTCTCAATTGTACGTTGACATGACTATTAAGATGATGGAAAAATTTGGTATTAAAGTGGAAAGATCAAAGACTGAACCATACACATACCATATTCCAAAGGGACAATACATCAATCCACCTGAATATGTTATTGAAAGTGACGCCTCAAGTGCTACATATCCATTAGCTTATGCTGCTTTAACTGGTTCTACTGTCACTATTCCTAATATTGGTTATGAGTCATTACAAGGTGATGCTAGATTCGCAGTTGATGTTTTAAGACCAATGGGCTGTTCTGTGGAACAAACTGCAACTTCGACCACTGTTACTGGTCCAAAGAGGGGTGGTTTGAGACCATTGCACCATGTTGATATGGAACCAATGACAGACGCATTCTTAACTGCATGTGTTGTAGCAGCTGTGGCACACAATGATGATCCAAACTCTAACAACACTACTACAATTGAAGGTATTGCTAATCAGAGAGTTAAAGAATGTAATAGAATTGAAGCTATGGCCACCCAATTGGCCAAATTTGGCGTCAGGACTACTGAATTACCTGATGGTATTCAAGTCCATGGTCTTAACAATATCTCTGACTTGAAACTACCTTCTGACTCCGCCGGTCCAGTTGGTATCTGTACATATGACGATCACCGTGTTGCCATGAGTTTCTCTTTATTGGCTGGTCTTGTGGACGTTGATAATACACCAGTAAGAATACTAGAAAGACATTGTACCAGTAAGACATGGCCAGGTTGGTGGGATGTTTTACATACACAATTAGGTGCAAAATTAGATGGTTCTGAACCGATAAATAATCAATTTAAGAAAAATAGTAAGAGTGTTGTTATTATTGGTATGAGAGCTGCTGGTAAGACTACTATTAGTAAGTGGTGTGCAGCTACTCTTGGCTACAAATTAGTTGATTTAGATGAATTATTTGAAAAAGAATATGCTCAATGTTCTATTAAGGATTTTGTAGCTGAGCATGGTTGGGAAAAATTCCGTAAAGAAGAAACTAGAATCTTTGAAGAAGTCATTGCAAAGCATGGTGATGACGGCTATGTTTTCTCCACTGGTGGTGGTATTGTAGAAACTCCTGCGAGTAGAGAAGCGTTGAAAAAGTTTGCTCAAAGTGGTGGTATTGTCTTACATTTACATAGAGACATAGAAGAGACTATCATTTTCTTAAAATCTGATCCAACAAGACCAGCTTTCGTTGAAGAAATAAGAGATGTTTGGGAAAAAAGAGAACAATGGTACAACGAGTGTTCAAATTATACTTTCTTTGCACCACACTGTACTACACAACTTGACTTCCAAAAATTAAGAATTGCTTTCTCCAAGTTTATTAATTTCATTACCGGTAATACTCCAGTCATTATTCCAACAAAGAGATCAGCTTTTGTTTGCTTGACCTTTGATGATTTGACTGAACACACTAATAAATTATCAGAAATATGTTATGGTTGTGATGCAGTTGAACTTAGAGTTGACCATCTTGTTAAACATGATTCTGACTTTATTGCTAGACAAATATCTACATTACGTTTAGCAACAGACAATTTACCAATAGTTTTTACTGTTAGAACTAAGAAACAAGGTGGTAAATTCCCAGATGATTCATACGAAACTCTTTCTGATTTATTTTTACTTGCAGTCAAGGCTGGTGTGGAATATATAGATTTAGAATTAACCATTCCAACTGCAGTTCAGTACAAGCTATTGAATGGCAAGTGTAATACTAAGATTATTGGTTCACACCATGATTTTGCTGCAGCATTCCCTTGGGATGATTCAGAATGGGAAAACAGATACAACCAAGCATTATCCTTAGATGTTGATATTATCAAATTTGTTGGCACAGCTACGAAATTTGAGGATAATTTGGCATTAGAAAGATTCAGACATACTCATACATCAAAACCCTTGATTGCCATCAATATGACTGAAGTCGGTAAAATATCTCGTGTTATTAATACTATCCTTACCCCAGTTACATCCACGTTATTAGATAATGTAGCTGCTCCAGGTCAGTTGACTGTTTCCGAGATCAATAAGATTTACACTTCAATTGGTGGTATAGTTCCAAAAGAATTCTTTGTTGTCGGTAGTCCAATAGGTCATTCCCGGTCACCAATTTTACACAACACTGGTTATGAGATATTAGGTTTGCCACATAAGTTTGATAAATTCGAAACTGAATCTTCTGAATTAGTTAAGGAGAAATTATTAGACGGTAAGAAGAATTTGGGTGGGTTGGCTGTCACAATTCCATTAAAGTTAGATATTATGAAATATATGGATGAATTGACCGATGCTGCAAGAACAATTGGTGCAGTTAATACAGTTATTCCATTAGGCCAATGTAAATTTAGAGGTGATAATACTGATTGGTTAGGTATTACTAATTCTTTCATTAGCAATGGTGTTCCGCCATGTGTTTCGGGTACTGCAGGTCTTATTGTTGGTGCAGGTGGCACTTCTAGAGCAGCTGTTTATGCTTTGAAGAAATTAGGTTGTACTAGGATCTATCTGGTTAATAGAAGTACTCAATCAATGGTCACATTGAAAGAATCTTTCCCAGCTGAGTATAACATTCATTTGATTAATACTGTTGAAGAAGCAGAAGCTGTTACGGATTCTATATCTGTTGCTGTGAGCTGTGTTCCAGCTGATAAGCCATTACCAGACGACTTAATTAGTAAAGTAGAACGTTTCCTATCCAAGGGGACAAGAGTCTCTTTTATTCCTACATTGTTAGATGCCGCTTATAAGCCAAGTGTGACCTCATTGATGAGATTAGCCAGTAGTAAATATCAATGGAATATAGTTCCAGGTGCACAGATGTTAGTTCATCAAGGTGTTGCTCAATTTGAAATATGGACTTCCATGAAACCACCATTCCATGCAATCTTTGACGAAGTTACCAATGACTAATAGTAAATCAATTTAAGCAATTATTAGTTTCTTTTTTTTTTTAACCATCTTCTTCTCTTTTATTCATATATAGATAATGCTCTTTGTTTTGCTTTATTTTATTGCAACGCTATATAAGTTTTACTCCATAATTTTTATGATATTTACTTTAATAAGTAGTTTGAAAAAAGCCCTAATTGGAAGTACTGAAATGCATAGTCCACGAGTAACGCTTGATGTCGAGACAATGAACTTGGAAGCATTAACATTCTTATTATATCTATTGGGTTCTACCTAAGAATCCAATCTAGAAAAATCTACAGTAATAAGAAGATTTATATAATCGATTTACTAGTTAGAATTACCGACAGCATAGTTTCTAAGTGTTTATATATAATTAACATCTATATTTTAGTATATTATTTGAACTAACCCCTTACATAATCGCGATAGTCACAATTTTCAAATACACATAAGTTTTTTTCATTATAAACCTTTATATTAATTTATAAAACACTATTAATGGTTTTTTAAAAATATTTCTTAGTATTCCAATGAGATTAAAGAGACAGAAGATTCTAGAATTATAGTGTTGAACCAGCAAGAATGTATCCAAAACCTAATGATCATGATATACTATATTATATCGATATATACAATAGTATATGGTAAAAATAATAAATAACATGGTTATAAGAGGATGCGCATAAGATGTTGGTGAAACTAGTGATCATGATTATGCGGTAATATTATTGGTATATTTGTTGTAATTCAAAACCTTCGGTCTCCTCTATATAAAGTATAAAAATGAATAAAGATAAATATAAAATATTATTACATAAAATGTTCAAATAGAACTCATGACACCTGTTTCTTTTCACTCCTTACCTTGTTTTTATGTATAAGTTTAATTTTTGGACAAATTATGTACTCTCATATATTTATTAGTAACAATTTCGTTTAGCAGTTTTAAGGAAGTTATAACTAATAATGCCTATTAGTTCATCTCCAAATATTGTCGAAATTATTCCTATATATTCATATTATTTGCAACACAAATACCAATTTAACAGATCAATGCATGTCCTTTAGTATTTCCTAACAAAAGATATCTATTGGAGGCATAACCAGTTCATTATGGAAATTATATTATTTGAAGCCTGTTTCAGATCCAATATAACTTACTTCATAAAGAATCGTACTAAGTAACACTATCAACTAGACTTTAATATATAAGAAACAAGAGTGTAGCAATGTTGAATATTTCATCTACATTACTCTTAATAATATATTAATATTCAATCACTATATAACATCTTTACGCTTAAACAACTGGAAAAAAAAACACTTTCTTAAATAAATACACTCTCTATCAATTAAACACATCCTTCTTATATTTGTAAAGCTAAAAAATATATGCTGTTAATAACAACAGAAACACTCAGTCCTCTCAATATACATATTATTAGTTTCGCAATGCTACCATAAACAACCAAAATATGCTTCGGATAGTCGCAGGAGGAGGTATAATAACCTCACAACATTTTTGTAACACAAATTCCTTCCAGTGCCAAATAATGTCACCCTTTCTTTTTTTTTTTTTTTTTTTTTTTTTTTTTTTTTTTTTT